>JAOSBP010000206.1:33572935-33584983 GCA_027563825.1 Erythroxylum mucronatum
AATGTTTGTTGGATGATCCTGGAAAATGGAATCTCTACCATGTTGGGGACTTTTTTGTTGACAGTACCAATTCATCAGTCTTAAGACTCTCAAACCACAAAGCAAAACTTGAACGCCGGGGACTATTTTATAAATTTAAAAAATTACCCAGAATGGTACTCGATATTAACTGGTATCGGTACAGCATCATACTAAAACCAAATCAAATATCGGTACTGGTACGGTATTTATAATATTGGTTAAATATGATTCATTAATTTAAAATAAATATACTCAGTTAAAGTGGCTTTGGGTCACTTATTAAGCCTTAAATAAATAAATTATTGATTTTATACTTAAATAATAAAAGACAATAACCACGTTTTCAACGTATACTTAATATTTTAATAAGTAATTTAATTTTTTTAGTCTTATCAAACACAAAATACATGTAAATAGATATCAAATAAGGTTTGATGTATCATGCATATAATTTGATTATAATTGTATGAGAAATTGCATGATCAAACATATAAGTGTAATCATACAATTTCTCATACAATTATAATCAAATTATATGCATGATACCTCAAACCTTATTTGATTCTAATTATTGATTTTTATAATCTAAAATAATATTTTTAACTCTTTATATAATTAAATTAGATTAAATCTATTGATTCCTAAATTAATTATATTCCTATTAAAAATAGAAAATTAATTTGATTTGAACATAATTTTCAAATTTAATAAAAAATTATTTTCAATTTTTGACTCATTTAACAAAATTGATTGAAAAATTCAGTAAATTAATCCTCTTACTTATTATAATTTAGAAAAACTCCACTTGTAGGATTTTATAAGGAAGACTCTTAAATATAATAAGAAAACTATTTCTAATCTAATCATAAATAACTTTTCTTAGTTAGAAAAAATATTTCCAATCTAATTAGAAATTTTTTCCTTAGTTAGAAAAATATTTCTAATATTATAAGAATCCACTTTCAAAACTAAATAAAATACTTTTAAATTTGATTTAAAAAGGTGTTCTATTATTTATTTATAAATTAGTTTCTCAATTAAATACAAATCATTTCTTAATAAAATAAAATATTAAAATATTTAAAAGGCTCATTTTTCTCAATTAGAATGTGAAATCACTTTTCAAATTTAATAAAAAAATGCATTTTTTAATAAATCAAGAAACTTATTATTTAAAATAATAAATTTAATTTATCTCAATTAAATTAAAATAATATAACTTTAATTAATAAATACCTTTCTTAATTACTTAATAAAATAATTTTTAATTTTAATAAGTCTAATTAATTAATTTCAATCTAACTAAAAAATAATTAATTATAATTCTATGAAATAATTTTAAAATTAAATTAGGAATCAATCTAATTATTATTCTTAATCATGTTAAGATTATTTGTATTTTTTTATTTTTCATTCATATATGTGGGTCATTTGGAAACAACATATCAACTAGTTAGGGGTAAGGATACGTACTACAGGATCTCCCAAGACCTCGCACTCTGGTGAGATTTATACTGAGTGTTGTTGTGTTGTTGAATCATGTTAAGAAAAATAATTGATTCAATTTAATAATTTATTTTGAATTTAAAGCTCTTTTAATTTTTTTAACTACTGGATTAAATTAAGAATATATTATTCTACACTTAAAATAATTTTATTTAGTTTTGGAATTACTTTAACCCAAACACCTAACAACTTACCATTTCTAAGTTTAATTTACATTTAAACCTGTATTCAAATAAACATGTATCTGAACAAATGTTACTTTCTTCCTGAACAAACGTATTCTAACCTTAGAATAACATAATCCCTGTTACCAAACAAGTCTTGTTCTAAGCTAGGAATACCTTATTGCTAACCTAGATTAACTAATTCCTCGATCCAAAAATAGTCATCTTAGACCTACGATAGTTTAGCGTATTTCTAAACACACCCTTCTTTCTCTAGCGTCTATTGCCTCCCTAGCTACTTACATGGCAACTTGCTTATACAGTGACTTGAAGCCACTTGTTACTTCTATCACCACCATCGATAAAGGTTCCTATATACCATAGAAAGCAAAACTCATTGCAGATCACTAGTAACAAGATCTACGCTTATCGTGCAATCGTGGTTTAACCTCTCACAATCTGGTCGGGTCCGAGTGTAGGGGCAACTGGGGTGACTGATTCCCCCTTTTTGGGACAAAGCTTATCATGCAATTATTTATTTCTTTGGTTATAGTTACTATTAAAACTGGTTTTGTCGGATTCTGGCCGAACTGAACGTTGTCGTTTGGATCCATGAGCTGACTGCGTTTTACAGTATTCTTCGACGTTGATATCCCTGCAAAACAAAGAAGGCACGTCCGGGGTTGTGACCCGAGTAGCCCCTCCGACGCTCAAGTTAGTGATTTGGTGAAGGTGAAGGTGAGGTTGCCGAAAACAGAGAAAACTAGGTTATGATTACGTACCTCTATCACAATGAGATCATACCTTATATACGAGATGGATGCTAGGGTTAGGTCTTTACGTAGACTCCTACCTTTGCATGGAAAGCTTTTTCCTGCTAATGGGCTATGGAAAATATGATCGGGCCTGTGCTTGACAACAGAGGACGAATGGACCGATCGGCCCACGGGTCGTTAGGGATGAACCCAGGCCCAGCACGACCGACCCGACCACATATCATTAATAATTTTTAATATTATAATAATATTTAATATGCAATATTAATTTTTTTAATAATTAGTGAATATTATTTTATATTTTATGAATATATACAATAATATACTAATTTATATAATTAATTTTTCAAATAATATTAACAAGATGATCAATCTTTTTTAGGCTAAAATATATTTAACCCTCCTCTGATTTATCTCTTGGTATATTATGACCCCTCTGTTTTAAAAATAAATTTATTACCCTTTTGACCACAAGTTAAAGGAACTAAGAATTTAAAAAGACTTTTTTACCCCTATCTTATGATGGCATCACTACAATTGTGCATGTTGCATTTTTAGGACAAAAATACCCTTTTAGTCTTTTGTTGACTAAAATATATTAAACCCTATATTTTTTGCTTTATTTCATTATGCTCCCAATTAAAAAATAAAAATTATTTTAAGTATGAATTACATTTTGACCGTTAATAAATAAAAAATTACTAAAAATACTATTGTCTTCACAATATCACTTTATGATAGTTAATTTATGAACAAAAATTAAAAAAGAAAATTTATTTATGAATCAAAATTAAAAAATAAAATTTATTAAAGGTACCTTTTTTTCATAATTGCACGTTCTAACTATTAAATGATAAAAAATTACAAATTTTTGTTTGTGGGTTACCTTCTCATCATTACTTCACAAAAAAAGAAAATAATAATAAAAATAATTGAAAATGTCATTTTCTTCAAAATTGCGCAGTCTGATATATGCTATTCTTAAAAAAAGATTTGAAAAAAAGAATTACTTTTCTGTGCAAAGAAAAAAAATGCAAAACTTCATTCTAAATCTTTAAAGTAAAAAAAAACACTCTAAAGCACATTAAAACAAATATTGTCAGATTGAAGAAAAACATAATAGCAATCTTAATAATATCAATACATTAGCAATCATTCATGGAAAAAAAAAAGACAAACAACAACTTGTTTTCGCTTTGATCTAAATAGAAATATCAAAGCTAAACTTTGATAGCTACAAAAGGGCTATTGATGTTTCACAGGTTCGGCTTCAAAATTACCAAAGTGCTATATTCATTTTAGTTTGTCCAAAATTAGCATATGAATAATAACTTAAATATCTAAGCAAAAGACAATCCATAGTACTTAAACTACAGTAAACTATTACTACTCAAAAGCTGGACTCTTCCAAATCAAAGAGATAATGGTGTTCCTCACTTTCTAGACCACCATCTCTACAAACATGCACTCCAACAGAAGAATATTAATTGGACAACAAGTATTCATAACGCGTAGATTGACGCATCTCAATTTATAAAAATTAAGTGTACAAATGTGAAATAACTATGAAAATAATTAAATACAAATAATAAAAAATGCTCTACCACTAGTATGATTCGAATAGTAGAATAGAGAACATACTTTAGTGTAGGTTGTTAAAAAAATACTCTAGGTGTAGATTTTGATTGTTCACTTGTTGTATTAGTAACAACACTTCTTTGTGAATTATCAAATTTCTAAAAATTGCATACATGTTAAAAGAGAACATATATTGAATCATATAATAACAACGATTACATAAGTGAAGTAGACCTTGTCAAAGGGAACAAACGAATGCATGTTTGAAAACCCAATGTCATTCCACACTCCTATTCCACACAAAGGCCCATTTTTCTTTGCCCAACCCTTGTTCGCATCTCCACTTTGTCCTTTGTCATTTCCTCTACCCCTTTCCCTTCCTCTCCTCCTAAAACTAGGTACGCTTGTGTTAAAAACCTCAGCATTCTCTCCATCACCATTTCCCCTGCCCTTTTATTTTCTGCTAGAACTAGCCACACTTATTCCAATACATTCACCATTATTTGTAGCACCATTTCCTCTACCCTTTCCCTTCCATGCTTTCCTCTTCCACTTGTTACTATATTCTCAAAACTTTACGATGGATTCAGGGGGTTAATTGAACCAGCATTTTCATGATTAGCACACTTAAGTTCAGTATTTTCATTATACACAAACTGGGGCTTTGAATTTTTAGCTCTTGGAGCATCCTGCATAGCTAAAGTAAAAGCAAAGTAAATTAATTTTTTTATAATACACATGTTCAGTAAAAATAGGTCCAACAATCATTACATAACAAAATACCTTTTCTATAGAGTAAAATTTTTGAGTTTCCTATTAGGATGAGAGGGATTTTTGCAAGTATTTAAATTTTGACCTTGTTGTAAACAGTTATTGTATGTCTTGCTATGGCAACTTTAATAAATTTTCCTTTTTTTTTTAATTTTGTTTCATAAATAAATTTTCCTTTTTTAATTTTTTCTATAAATTAACGATCATGAAGTACAATTGTGAAGATAACGGTAATTTTAGTAATTTTTCCTTTTTTATTTATTAACGGTCAAAATGTAATACATACTTAAAATAATTTTTATTTTTGAGGTAGAGGACATAATTAAATAAAAAAATTAAGGTTTAATGCAGACTAAAAGGGTATTTTTGTCCAAAAATGCAACATGTACGATTATAGTGATGTCATCATAATACAGAGATAAAAATGTCTTTTTGAATTCTAGGCTCCCTTAACTGGTAGTCAAAGGAGATAATAAGTCCATTTTTAAAATAGAGGAGAGCATAACGTATCAAGATAAAATACAAGGGGTTAAATGTAGCCTATAAACTATTAATGATAGCCGTTATTTCACATTAGTCAGCTGACTTGGCAACTGATTCCTGGTGGGACCCATTAAAATCACCAAAGTCGAACTGCCACAACACTTCAACTCAATAACAAAACCATCGTACTCTACACCGCGCCCGGTGATGCCAAATTCGTCGCAACCACATTGCAATGCCGTAAATGATGTTCGATCCAATCTTTAAATTGGATCCAATCCTTAAAAATAGTTTTGTTTGTGGGTTATCATCTCACCATTACTTCTCAAAAAAAGAAAAAAATAGCTTAAAAATTGAAAATGTCATTTTCTTAAAAATTGCACAGTCTAAGATACTTCTATTTTTTAAAAAAAAAATTGAAAGTAAGAATTACTTTTTTGTGTAAAGAAAAAAAATGCAAAACTTCATTCTAGCTCTTTAAAGTAAAAAAAACACCCTAAAACACAATGAAACAAATGTTGCCAGATTGAAGAAAAATATAATAACAATCCTAATAATATCATTAGCTTAGTAATTCTTCAAAAAAAAAGGCAAACAATAACTTGTTTTTGCTTTGATCCAAATAGAAATCTCAAAGCTAATCTCTGGTAGTTACAAAAGGGCTATTGATATTTCACAAATTCAGCTTCAAAAGTTACCAAGGTGCTATCCGTATTTCAATTTGTCCAAGATTAGCATATGAATAATAGCTTAAATATCTAAGCAAAAGACAATCCATAATATTTAAACTACAGTAAACTATTGTTAATGTGAAATAACTATGGAAATAATTAAATACAAATAATAAAAAACATACTCTACTATTGGTATGATTCGAACAATAGAGTAGAGAACACACTCTAGTGTAGGTTGTTAAAAAAAATACTCTAGGTGCAAGTTTTGATTGTTCAGCTGTTATAGGTGCAGGCTCTTATTCTTTATTTGTTCCACTAGTAACAACACTTCTTTGTGAATTATCATATTTCTAAAAATCGCACATATGTTAAAAGAGAACATGTATTGAATCATACAATAATAAAGGTTACGTAAGTGAAGTAGACCTTGTCAAAAGGAACAAACAAATGCATGTTTGAAAACTCAATTCCATTCTGCACTCCTATTCCACACAAAGGCCCATTTTTCTTTGCCCAACCCTTGTTTGCACCTTCACTTTGTCCTTTGTCATTTCCGCTACCCTTCCCCTTCCCCTCCTCCTAAAACTAGGCACGTTTGTGTTAAAACCTCAACATATTCTCAATCACCATTTCCCCACCCCTTTCTTTTCTGCTAGAACTAGCCACATTTATTTCAAAACATTCACCATTATTTGTAGCACCATTTCCTCTATCATTTCCCTTCCACGCTCCCCTCTTCCACTTGCTACTATATTCTCAAAACTTTGCAATGGATTTAGGGGATTAATTAAACTAGTATTTTCATGATTAGCACACTCAAGATTCAGCATTTTCATTATACACAAACTGGGGCTTTGAATTTTTAGCTCTTGGAGCATCTTGCATAGCTAAAGTAAAAACAAAGTAAATTAGAATTTTGTATAATACACATATTCAGCAAAAATAGGTCCAACAATCATTACAAAACAAAATACCTTTTCTACAACAGCTTTTTTTAAGCTTCCTATTTGGATGAGATGGATTTTTGCACAATCTTTAAATTGTGATGTTGTAAACAATTACTACATGTATTGTTATGGCACCTTCAATATTTTTTTTCTTTTTTTAATTTTGTTTCATAAATAAATTTTCTTTTTTTATTTTTTTTGTAAATTAACGATTATGAAGTACAATTGTGAAAACAATGGTATTTTAAGTAATTTTGTCCTTTTTGATTTATTAACGGTCAAAATGTAATCCATATTTAAAATAATATTTATTTTTGAAATAGAGGACATAATGAAATAAAGCAAAAAATATAGGGTTTAATGTAGACTAAAAGGGTATTTTTGACCAAAAATGCAACATGTAGTGATATCATCATAATATAGGGATAAAAAGTCTTTTTAAATTCTAAGCTTCTTTAACTTGTACTTAAAGGAAATAATAAGTCTATTTTTAAAATAGAGGAGAGCATAAGAGGTTAAATGTATTTCTTCTTTTCTATTCTTCTCCAGGGGTAATGTATTTTAACCTATAAACTATTAGGTGTCGTTTGGTTTTACTTTTATTTTTCTGTTGTAGTTTTCAATTTTTTGTTTATGTTTTTCTTTCAAATAAAAACAAAAACATGTTTAATTGTTAATGTTAATATAGTTATTTTTACCACTGATAATAATTATATTAAATAAAACTTAAAGATAAATTATTTTTAAATAAATATATTTATTTAATCTCTTATATAATATTTATCAACAAATTATTAATAAAATTATGTTATTTTAATAAAAATAAATAATTTAAAAATTAAAATTTTATTTAAAAATAAAATTTTATTTGAAATATATTTTAATTATTAAATCAAATTTTATTTGAATATTTATATACTTTAAATTTAATTATATTTATTAATTATTATTAAAATTTAATTACATGAATTTAATTATAAAATAAAATAAAATTAGATTGTTCATAATTTTTATTGATAATTAATTTTAATTTGTTAAATATATAATCTTGAATTAAATTATTCATATGTTTATAATTTTGAAAATTATTAATAATTAAATAAAATATATTTAAATAATACTAAATTAGATTTAAAAAAAAACAGAAACAAGAAACAAAAATCACTTTTTATAATTTTCATAATATTTGAAAACTAAAAAACCAAAATTAAATAGAATCTAAAAACAATACTAAATTTAAAAAAGAAAAAAAGTACAAACCACCTTAATGATAGCCGCAATATCACACTATTCAGCTGATCTGGCAACTGGTTCGTGGTGGGACCCACTAAAGTAATCAAATTCGAAGTTCGAACCGTCACAGCACTTCATCGACTCAATACCAAAACCATCGTACTCTACACCGCACGCGGCGATGCCAAGCTCGCCGCAGCCGCGTTGCAACACCGTAAATGATGGTCGATCCAGTCCTTAAAACTTCATTTCACACTTATGATTCCACTCTCCAATGCCCTTGTGGACTCTGCCAAAATCCGCCGCTCTCTCCAAATTCTCCGCAGATTACAAGAAAAAAACGCGTTTGTCAGGGCTTCCCTGCATAGCTCAATCGGTCATTAACCTTGCTTCTCAAGGCCAACTCTCGCAGGCTGTCTCGTCACTTGAGCTTTTATCGCGTAAAGGCATAGTCTTGCCCACTCGTATACTAGCTTTCCTCGTCAAGCAATGTGCAGCAATCAGGTCTCTCAAATTGGGCAAATGGGTACATCTCCATTTGAAGATTATTGGTCGGATAAGACGACCGAATACGTCTCTGGCGAACAGTTTGATCCATATGTACTTTCAATGCAATGATTATAGAAGTGCTTGGAAGGTGTTTGATGAGTTGCGTGTGAGGAATTTGTACACGTGGAATTATATGCTTAATGGGTATGTGAAATTGGGCATGATAAAGCCGGCTCGGAGGTTGTTTGATAAAATGCCTGAGAGGGATGTTGTGTCGTGGAATACGATGATAATTGCTTATGCGCAGAATGGGGGTTGTGGTCAGTCGTTAAAGTTTTATAGGGAGTTGAGAAGGTCTGGTATAGGGTACAATGAGTATAGTTTTGCTGGTTTGTTAACTGTCTGTGTCAATTTAAAAGGGTTGGGACTCAGTAGGCAGGCACATGGGCAAGTTCTGGTTGCTGGGTTTTTGTCAAATTTGGTGATATCGAGCTCAATCGTTGATGCTTATTCAAAATGTTGGGAGATGGATGGTGCAAGGAGGCTGTTTAATGAGATGGATGTTAAGGATGTTCTAGCTTGGACAACAATGGTCTCGGGGTATGTCCAATCTGGAAATATAGAAGCAGCTAGTGAAATATTTGATTTGATGCCAGAGAAGAATCCAGTTTCATGGACAGCTATGATTTCTGGATATGTTAGACATGGACTAGCGCACAAGGCACTTGGTTTGTTCACCAAGATGATGACATTTCGCATCCCACCAGATCAATTTACATTTAGTAGTTGTCTTTGCGCTTGTGCTACTATATCTTCCCTACGGCATGGCAAACAATTACATGGTTATTTATTGCGAATGAACTTCAGGCCCAATACAATAGTTGTGAGCTCTCTTATTGACATGTATTCAAAATGTGGCTGTCTAAATGTCGGTAGGTTGGTTTTTGATCGCACGGGAAATAAGCTAGACGTTATCTTGTGGAATACTATGATATCTGCTTTGGCTCAGCACGGTCATGGTAAAGAGGCTATTCAGGTGTTTGATGACATGTTGAGGTCAGACTTGAAGCCAGATAAAACAACATTAGTTGTGATCCTCAATGCATGTAGTCATTCAGGTCTTGTGCAGGAAGGCCTCAGTTTATTCGAGACCATGACTCAAAAAAATGGCCTCATTCCCAATCAGGAACATTATGCATGTTTGATTGATCTCCTCAGTCGAGCAGGATGTTCTGAGGAGCTGATGAACCAACTAGAGAGGATGCCATGTGAACCACATGATCGAATTGGGTATGCTTTAATTGGTGTTAGTAGATTTAATGGCAATATAGAGTTAGGAGGAAAAGCAGCAGAACATCTAATAGAGATGGAGCCTCAATGCTCTGGACCCTCGAATGTATATGCCTCACTTGGGAAGCGGGAATTGGTTGAGAAGGTGAGACATCTTATGAATGAAAGACAAGCCCTTAGTTGGATAGAAATTGACAATACGATACATGTTTTCAGAGTGTCAGATCTGCTAGATCCCATGAAAGAACCGCTGTATACACTATTGAAAATTTTAGCTAGCCAGATGGAAGAGGTTTCATCACCTAAAGCTGAATTTTAGAAGTTTTCTAATTTTATTTTTGCCTGATGATTGGAAGGCACCGAATAGAATTATATTTCTGATTCAATTTTCCTTGTAACAAGTTTGTTTTGTCAAAGGAACAAGACTGACTATGCTGAAGTTCGTACTTTTAAGTTTCATAGAATTGAATCTCCAAATTTTTAGACTCTTGTTTTTATTTTGTTTCTTTCGGTAACAAGATCCACTTCTTGTACTCTCTCATTTTACAAGTATTTATATAAAAAAATTGGCTGTTACAAATAATTTCTATTAAATTAATTCAACTAAATTTTAATAAAATATTTTTAAAATTTTTAATATTATAACATATTTCTAAATAATAAATAGTAAAATTTAATGTAAATAAAATTTAAATTTATTATTCTTCTTTTAGATCTTAAAGTTTAAAATTTGACGCTAATTTGGACCCTTATAACTTTAAGGCTTATGGCCCGTAATGCAGCTTTCTGTTTATTTGTGTAATAACAGCTAGTGGGCCTCGACCGTTCTGGACTTGGCATTCGCTTGTTTCAATGATGGGTTCTATATGTATCCTTTAGAATAAAAGATAAATATTTCTTCTATAATTTAAAATTTTTAGAAAAAATAAATAATATTTAAAATTCTAGCAAAAAAGTTTTTATAATTTTTAATTACAATTTTTTCTTAGATTTCGGTTAAAAAAATGATAAAACACAAGTAATATGAGCATCATATGTAAATTAACCAAATATTACTAATATGATAATCAAATTCAACTCTTAAACTTAACTCGAATTAATTAAATTCAACTCAAACTAATTATTATAGCAAATTATTAGTTTAAGTCAAATTAATCAATTTGGTTCGAGTTTAAGAAATGAGTTAAATTGTTATACAAATAATATTTGATTAGTTTATATATGATATTTATACTGTATTTTTAACTAAAGTCTAAAAGTAGAAATTTTTCTAAAAAACTAAAAATTAAAAAGAGTTTGTTTATGGATTTTAAAGATAAGAGTGTAATCAATCCTAAAGTACTCAATTTTTTTTAAAAAAATTAGTTTCAATGCTTAATCTTTTAAATTTTTTAGTTGAATGATCATCCTTTTTAAAACATTAACATTTAAACTCAAAACATTGGTTTCATTAGTAATTTGTTGATTTGGTTAACATAATCCTTACTATTCATGATATGTAAATGTTTACTTGAAAAAGTAGTATGATTAGAGTGGAGTGGGGACAATTTTTTTATATGGATACATATATTTCATTAATAACAAAGATTTTGTCAATTAAATCAGTAAATTATCGATAGAATTAACGTTTTAAACCGAACTGTTAAGCTTTAAAAGGTTAGTAACTCGATTGAAAAATTTAAAGCTAAGGTACTTTATTGAAAAAATTATAAATGGATGAGTATTTTAAGATTAATTATCCCATGAGAGTAATTTGTGAATTTCTTGAAAAAAAGGGTTGGTTTTCTATTACTTTATCTAATTTAAAGCATTTTTTTTAATTAAAAGGAAGACATACTGTACAATTACATGAGTAGTCTTTTTAAAGGCAGTAGTTGAGACTTTTGTAGCTTTTCCACTTATTAGAAGATTCCAATTAACAATAAGATATCAGTGACAACTTCCTGTAACTAGCAATGTGCTTTGTTCTCTTCCTTGTTAAAGGCTTCAATTGCTTTTGCTTTATACTTCAGATGACCTCTTTTCCAGATAAAGATAGTCTGTCAAAGCACGGGCTTTGCACGACAATTCTTAAAGCTGGTCAAGTCATATTCAGTAGTGTCACAGATGTTAAACC
>JAOSBP010000206.1:33585083-33596835 GCA_027563825.1 Erythroxylum mucronatum
CTGTCAAAGCACGGGCTTTGCACGACAATTCTTAAAGCTGGTCAAGTCATATTCAGTAGTGTCACAGATGTTAAACCTTCAGGAAGTATGTGATATTTGGATTTTCATGTTAAAAACAACCTGTATTGTCTTAAGTCTTAGGCTCTTAGCATCAATAACCCGCTGTACTTTTATTATAAATGACTTTTTTTTTTTGGTTCAAGTAACTTTACTTTTTCTAGTCTTCCAAGTATTTTTTATATTTCAGACGTCATATCATAACATTTACTTGGATATCAAATCAAAACCACAGATAAACATTAGCTTTAATGAAGACTAACGTTAAAAAGTCTTATGCAATGAATACCCTACGGATTTTTAAATTTATAAAATAATTTTTATTTTATATATTTATAAAATAATCTCTCAACATATTTTTCTTATGTTATTTATAATTTTACATTAATAATGTCTTCAAAAATTATAATAGTAAGAATTTAAAATAACAATAATCTATTTATTTTTGTTAATATTATTTTTCAAATATTTTACATATAAATAATAGTTACAAGTAATATAAAAAAGATCGTTTAATCACTGGACAAATATAAAATTATTTATAATACAAATTATTTAAAATATTATAATTTCATAATATAATAGATAATAATTACATCAAAACATCAAATAAAAAGAATAATAAATAGTCACGACTCTTTAAGTATTACAATTTACAACAAGAGTTTGTACTGAGAAAATAATAAATTAGAAGTGAAACTTTAAACAAAAATATTTACCATTATATTTATATTACATATATAGAATTTAACACACACACACACATATATACATACATACATACATACATATACATATATATATATATATAAAATATAAAAGAAATTAAAAGAAGAGGGGAAATGAAAATAAGTAAATTTCATTCAATTGAATATATGCTTAAATCGCATTGATCTCAATTCTCATTTGGTACAAAATTCTCATAATTGAGAGTAGGGATAACAATGGGCTAGTCAAAGCCTGGCCAGATTTATCATTTTTTAAAAATTTAAAAAATGATATCATTTTATCTCGCCTAGACAACCCTGGCTCGAGCTCAATTCGTGGCCCAATTGGGCCAAGAATCTCTTCCTATGGCTTAGTCAACCCGGGTCAGGCCTGTTGTCTTTGAGTCGAGCCAAGCCCTTACCTTCCCTAATTAAAAGAAGCCTCATCATCGTCGTCATTCAAATTCATCGCACCAAATGACGTATCAATACTTTCTCATCCAAGATTATCTTCCAAGTCACTCTCATCTATCAAACTTGGTTCCTCAGAAACCAAATCTCCTAAAAGATCGATATGATCAAGGTAAATTGGACCCAAAGAGCTACTTGTTCTACTAAGATTTCCTAGTAAAAAATAAAATAAAATAATTAAGAAATTATATCTAATTTAATAATGATAATAACATAACTTTTATGAAGTTTCAAATTGTATCGAACAAAGATCAAGTCATTCAATCTTTTGTGCTCCAATCTATTCCTTTTCTTGGAATGAATGAATTCAAATGTGCTCCGATTTCTTTTACACCATGTTACACTCACAAATTGACTTAGAATTCGAATTGTAAACTTTTCCAATTCTGAAACACCACTTTTAAATTGATCCCACCAAGTAACTGTAAGATAATAAAAGTAACATTATAATCAAAATAAAGTAAAGATTAATTTAACAAGTAACAAAAGCAAAAAAAAAAATACTAGATTTGAGTTTATCTCTTTAACAAAGAACAATAGGCATCCTAAAATTACTAGAAGCATCCTTATAAATCTCTATTTGTAAGCTTAAGATACTTTACATCGTCTTATAGGTAACAATACTTGTAATATTTAATAACATTCCCCTATTAACTTTAGTTTTTTTTGTAAAACTTGGCCTAAAATAGACACTGAGATTTGAAAATGCCTTAGCTGCAAACAACAGAGAGTAAAGTTGTCTTTCCTATATTTTATTTATAACAACAAGATAAAGTGTGTATAAAGAAGACCTATTTTTCATATTAGCCATGCTTACTTCCTTCACCCTTTTTATGCATCATATAAATAACTCATTGTTGCTTTCTCATCACTATCAGCCAGACAAAGTGCTCTCGCTAAAGGCTCACAAACTCAAATGACAAATTAACATTTGGATTAAAATTCATTATCTTCAAATATAATTCTAGAAATTTCCAATCCAGTATTAGGTCTCGTATGCTGAGATATAACTTACTTATCACTTGTAAATATTTCTCTCAACTCCTTGATCAGATTAAAATACTAAAGTGATGGGAAATTAGTTATAAATCTTGTAATAGCAGGACGACACAAATTCTTACCATTTGTGAAATCCTTTCTCATTAAATTCAAGATTCATGCATGATCATATATGAACTTGGTCACTTTTTATGTTATTTGTACAGTCTCATTAATAATAGAAAAATATCTAGCATGTTCTATATTGTTCAACATTAGTTCAATGTAATGTACAACATAAGGAATCTAATAAAAAGAATTATACCTACCTTGCAATTTTCTTCCAACTGCTTTATAAGCAAAATCATAGTTAATAATAAACTGAACAATATTTTTTAGCCTAACTCTATTTACAATTTCATCAAATATCTAAAATAGGGTATCAACAATCCTAGCACAGTTAGATGCATCAATAGAATTCAGAAATATTTTCCCCTCTATAGCATAACCCAAAATATTAATAATAAGTTCATGTCTTCTATTTGTTTAACTATCATATATGATTGAGCATTCAAAAGTAGTCCAAGTCATTTTTTTTCATTTAAATAAATTTTTATTTTGTAAACAGTGTCACTCAGAAGTTTACCTCTATAGTTATCAATTGAAGGAGTTTTGTACCCTAGATTGTAAGAGGTCAAACATAGGCTAATAATAATTGGTCTGAGTAGCGTTGAATGCAATAACTGAATCATACTATCATCTAGCCATTACTATATCCACATTATGAGTCATTTATCTATATAGTAAGGCACTACAGATTGAAGGCTAAGCTCCAGCAGTTGTTTTAAGTACAAAAAAAATTAAACACTTGTCTTTTTCTTTTCCTAACATTAAGTATAACATATCCTTCTTATTGGATAGAAATACTACCACCTTCAACATCCCCACTATCATTCTGACCATCAAAAAAAGAACTTACACTACTAATTTTGTAATTTAATTTTTCCCTTCTTTCTTTCTCATGCTGATACTCGTCTTCATTTGTCATTCACAACATGGTTCAATTTTTTACAAGATTCCACAGCAACTTTAACCCGACTAAATACTTATTTAATCTGTTCATTCTCCCACTTTGCAAATGCTTATTACAATACAAACAAATGGTATGGCTCTTCATTCCAAAATCCAATCCAACATGAGCCCAACGTAGATTGTTGAATCTTCCTAAAGTGACTAAATTATTAGGAGTAATTGAACTTCCTTCTATTTATCTGTAAAAATAAATGAAGACATATATCAACATTAACATAACTTCATATCAAAATAAAGTAGTGTAAAATAATTGAAAAAATATATCAATAATAGTTTCTTAAAAACTGTTGTTTCTTTATAAACTCAAATATCAAATATATACATTGATTGATGCACTATCATAACTATGAATCATTTTGTGTGATTACGTAATTTAAACATAAGATCACAATTATAAACTATTTCGTGTAATTATATAATTAAAAAATAAACTCACAACTATAACCTATTTTGTATGCTTATATAATCCAATCATAAACTCAAAAGTCACAACTATAACTCATTTTATGTTATTACATAATTCAACTATGAACTCACATTTGTAATTCAATTTGTGTAATCACATAATTAAACCATAAAATTACAAATATAACTCATTTTGTTTGATTATATAATTTAAACATAAAAACATAAACTCACAACTATAATCTATTTTGTATAATTATGTGATTTAATCATAAACTCTTAACTATGATTTATTTTATATGATTATTGATTAGTTGATTAAATAATCCAATCATGGACACAAATTTATAACTATAACTCAATTTGTACAATTACTAATCATATAATTCAACCATAAATTAACTAATATATTTTGATGATTACAAAATTCAATTTATAATATGTATAACCCAATTTATAATAAAGACTAACATTTCATTAAAATTTTAATGTATTTCAATCTTGAAGTTCATACAAGAATAACCTCAATTTTATAATCCAATTATAAATTTCAGACAACAAATATATAACCTCAAATTAATAATCCAATTTAAAATTCCAATTCCCAATGGATAAGATCTTATCTTGACATATTATTTGATATTATCTCCTTTGTTTTGAATTTATTTTGGTACTTAAATATTAAAATTAATGTTTATTTTGACTTAGGAGAAGAAAAATAGAGATTGCATCAAATTGGGACACCATTGGTGATAATTGCAAAATTTGGATAAAGTGAAGAGATTGTTGCAGTAGATAAGACTGATCATGTGAAGAGTTTAATTGGAAAACATCATTCTATTCTTATTATGTAGGAATTTGAATTTGTTTTACATAGACATCTTTACAAGTTAGAATTAAATTAGGATTTAATCAGAAAACTCTATAAAAAGGACGTTCGTCACAACATAAAAAAGGTTCTCTCTTCTCACATTTTTTGCAATTCTTTATCATTCTTCGATTTTTGTTGTTGGAACAAAAGTCATGTGTAGCTAAACTCAATTGTTCTGATTCAAAGGTAGTTGTAAATTAGTGAGGTTTTGTGTTCTAAACCTTTTATTTATGTTTCAATTCAAATATTTCTTGTTTTGGGTTCCCATATTTGATGAATGATTAATATTTGATTAATCTGATAATTTAATTTAATATTAATTATTCTATCGCTATCCATGAATGCAATGATCCGTAATTGTCACGAAGGATTGGTACAAGTAGCAAATAGGTTATTTATGAAATTGCATATTTAACTTATGATAAACAAGAAAACTAAGTTGTATAATTTCTGTTATCTCGTTTATTTAATTTAAGGTTAGTCTTTTTCACTAAGCTTATTGCTATCATTTATTTGATATGGAATGCCATCATACCAAGTTAATAGATGATAAGTTTTGGTTTGGATGCTGGGTTTGAACCAATTAATTTAGGAAAATTTGAGACTTACTGCGACTATCCTAATATGTTTCGGACTAACTGCTTGAATTGTGAAAATATTCTTTTTAAACCAATGATCAATGTTATAATTAGATGAGATCTTTCCCTTGAATTGTAGTTTGGTAATTTTGACTTTCTCACTTTTATATTCAGTTGATTTAATTTGATTTCTTATTAATTTTAATTAATCCAAAAGTCCCCATTTAATTTATTACTTGAAATTAAGACACCAGTATTATTTGGATTTGAGAATCAGAATTATTAGAGAATCAGAATTATTTTGAGAACTTCGACAACCTGACCAAAAATTTGGATTTGAAAAAAAGAATATCACTAAAAGTCATTGAATATGTTGTTAGTTACTAGATAACACTGAATATGCTATTAATTTTTATGAATGACACAAATTCAAACTTCCACTTCACTTTTTCACAACTGTAAATACACAATTCACAAGCCATACATGGTAATACGCCACAAGTTCACAAGCCTACAGCACGGGCAATCATATTATCAAATTTTCAATTATTACACATACATACACACAAAGTTCCATTTTAATTGAAATTTTGCTTACACAATACAATATTGGCTTAAACTCACAAGTCACAACACTGCAATTTTACAACATAACACAACACAAGAGGGAGATGTGATGTGATGGTGGATGGTGACTGGCAATGTTGTGAGCAAGTAACTATGGTGATTAGTGATGATAGTACGACCGATGATGATTCATGTTGGACCCCACACCCCACCTCTTCGGTGTTTGGGGGTTATACCCCGGCGTGTGTTTGTGGGTTATACCACGGCATCCAACACAAATCAGTATTGTCCTCTTTGGTCACGATTCGAATTCGTGACCTCAAGGTTTTGTTGCATTTAAATGCACGCCTCTTACCATTGAGCAATACGGTACAAAATTCACAACTTTCTATCTACTCAATTGTTTTATTTTTCAAATTTCAAATTCTAGAGAAGAAAAAGGAAAACAAGTGTTTGGTTGGTTTTTTAAAGTTTATGTTTATTGAAGTCCAAAAATTGAAGAATATCAAAAGGAATTTGTTTGAAGTAATTTCTTAGAGAGTACTCTCAAATTTTTGTTAGTTGTTGAAAGCTTTTGAGAAAAATTGACAATTTTCTTAAACTTCAACCGATAAAAATATTAAATTAAATATCATTGTAAATATTTTGATAAGATAAGAAATTATATTTACTATATAAAGCGTGATTATTTTATTAAATTTAATGTATAAATAAATTATATTTTCAATTTTATTGACCACTTAGTATTTATTTATATACATTCCTTACTATTTGATTTTTATTAACAATTGTTGTCGGATATATACCTTTGAAGAGTTTAAAATCATTACGTATATAATTGATTATCTAAATTTTTTGTTGATTTTATGATGAATTATCTATTATCGTGTGGGTATTGATTATCTTTTTTTATATATGTATATGTGATTTATAAAAAGAGGTATTATGCCTTTTTCCTGAAATTCTAACAAAAAATTGAAAATGGAAAAGAAAAGTTTTACGTAATTCGGATCCCGATTGGTCCGAATATGGTTCTATAATTCATGAATGTCAGGTTCTATTGTTACATCGCCCTGACATTAAGGTTGAGTGGATTAGTTGTGTCGGCAATAAGCTAGCTCATAGTTTGGCTCGTCTTTTCATTTCTTTTCCTTGTTTTATGTTTAGGGATTCTTTTCCGATTTGTCTTCTTTAGTTTAATAAAGTTCGTTTTTCCCCTAAAAAAAGAAAAGCTCTTCTATACATTTGTCACGTGTCTTATGCCTACATCTTTACCATTTCCGCATAAATAATCAGTAGGATGACAGGATTTCTCAATAGTCTTTATCTAAATTAGATATTACACAAATGATATAGATATGGAAAGTTTAATTTTGCTGAAAAATACTCAACTGATTAATCAGTTGAAGTATTTAGAAACAATAAAATATGGTTGCGAAGTTGACAAATCAAAGTTAGACCTACTGTAATTAATTATAACTTTAATTATTTTGGGGGAATATTATCAATATCGTGTCTAAAGATAAGCCACTATCTAAAAAAGAAAATAAACAATATAATCAAGTCAAATCTTAATCTTTCTTCTTATAACGATTTTTTAATAATTTAAAATTTTAAAAAATCAATTAAACTATAAGAGAATTTTGTATCTTTCAGTCTAATTTTAATAAAAAATATAAAAATCTTTTAGAAATAAACTATGAAATTTTAAAAGAAAATTCGACAGTCTTATCTAACCGAGGGATCATTGACTTGTACTCACCAAATACAATATTTTTAATTCCAAGTACTTCCAAATCAATCGCAATCACAAAGAGCGGCAAATTACAAGCTGGCATGGTCATATGCTTGCAATTCTAAATGTGAGTTCTGATTATGTGTCAAATGTCTATGCAGGACAGCTATCTTCAATTAATTAAATATAAGCCATGATTGTGCATTGTTGCCCTCTCAATCATGGACATGATGGTAATGTGTTAGGTGGTTGAACCATAATTTGTAGGGACCCATATGAATATGATTATCATTGTATTGGTGACCATGTGTATTAGATGGACATAAGCTCCATGGCCTCTTGGTAAAGATATTTATATCCATAATGTAGAGCCAACAAACCTGTAAGGCAAATTTGGACAGCCATACAACTGGACTAACAGAAGAGAGACTTTTTTTTTTTTGGTTGTTTGATTCTATCTCTTCGCCAATAATTCATTGTCTCCAAGGTAACATGTCATTTTCTTCATCCACATATGCAAACCTAATCACTACACAAATCTTTACGAGTTAAAAAACAAAAAACATGATCTTGTTACCATAAGAAACAGAGTGTCTTCAGCCTAAGAACTATAACCGTACAGTAAAACCATCCAATGAAGTTGCAACGTCTTATATTAAAACCCCATAAACTTGAATATTTTTATACAGCATTTCATAGTCATTGCAGGAACAGGAAATCGAAGAAGAGGGGCAAAGAAAGGAGGGTTCAACACCATTACCCTTTTCTTGTTCTTGAGCTTTAATTCAGGAGATAATAATGGGTTCTATGGTGTCTAAGCAGGTGGAGAAACGTAAGGAAATCTCAACGGAGAAGAAAGCTTTATGTGATCTTCTTGATGGCTGTGGAGAGACGTTTCCAGGTTCTGATTATCGTCCTGAGGACAGAAAGAATTGGATGGCTGGTCTCAACCCTGAAAAGCTCCACATCAACCAGATTGTGTGGCCTGGAACTCATGATTCGGCTACAAACAAGATTGGTATTCCATGTGTTTCTCGACCTTTCGCTCAATGCCAATCTTTGTCCATCTATCGCCAGCTTTGTCTAGGAGCAAGAGTTCTAGACATTCGTGTTCAGGAGGATCGTCGTGTTTGTCATGGAATCTTAAAGACATATAGTATTGATGTTGTTATTAATGATGTCAAGAAGTTCTTGGCCGAGACTCAGTCTGAGATCATAATTCTTGAAATCCGAACTGAGTTTGGTCATGAAGATCCTCCCGACTTTGATAAGTACTTGGAGGAAAAGCTTGGAGAGTATCTGATTCATCAAGATGATCATGTCTTTGGTAAGACAATTGCAGAGCTGTTGCCCAAGAGAGTTATCTGTGTATGGAAGCCTAGAAAATCCCCCCAGTCAAAGCCTGGAAGTTCCCTGTGGAATTCAGGGCACTTGAAGGACAATTGGATTGACACAGATTTGCCATCAACCAAGTTTGAGAGTAACATGAAGCATTTGAGCGAGCAACCTCCCGTTTCTTCAAGGAAGTACTTTTACAGGGTGGAGAATACGGCCACACCAAAGGCAGATAATCCAATTGTTTGTGTGAAGCCAGTGACCCGTCGGATTCATGGATATGCTAGACTGTTCATTAATCAGTGCTATTCCAAAGGCTGTGTGGATCGGCTGCAGATCTTCTCTACGGACTTTATTGATGAGGACTTTGTTGATGCATGTGTTGCACTTACTCATGCAAGGATTGAGGGCAAGGCTTAATGAATCAAAATCCAGCACAGTCCATTTGTTAAGCGTGAGATTCTGTTTCCCATAAATCTGTCCTGTTTCTATTCGTTTCCTCCTTTACTGTTTTCTAGTGTAATTAGCTACTTCTTTGGAGAAACTCCTGTACCATAGTGCAGGGTGCAACTCTTTTATTGGTTCTCTGTAATTAAAAGTGTTTGTCATATATATTAAATTATAGAGATGTTTGTGGATAGGAGAGGATTGCGTAAGGATGGATCTCTTCCCTTCTTCAAGTTCCAAACCCTGAAATTTGCTTTCAACCAGAACTTGATCTGGCAATTTGTATAGGCATAAATAGTAGTAAACATTTAGCGTCAAGAAAGGATAACTCGCTAATGTGACAAAACATCAACTCATCAATTCAAAGTTGCACATACAACAAAAACGCGACTTGACTGAACAGAGAAGGAATTGCCATTCACCGGCGGCTATCTGGTATAAAGTACATACAATCTTGCGAATTTAGTACATGGCTAAATCAAACTAATATTAACGGGGTTTAGCCTTTGTCCTGCAAAATTTACTAGTCAAATATTCCTCCATTTGTTGAACTATTGACGAGAATAGTCCTGCAAAAAGAGTCAGAGAACCTAATAAGCCATCTACTAGCAGGAACCCATCATAACAATTGGTAGATCAGAAATAACTTCAGCATTTTTTGGTATTCACAACAGATCGTCAAGATATTGCCAATCAGTTGTTTCCATAATGCTTAAGAAATAAGGTCACAATGTTTAAAACCTTATCAGCTGAAGGCCATTAATAGAAAACTTAGAAAGTAGATTTTACGACGAGTATAACATAAAGAAGAATTACTATGCTGGCTTATTTACCTGAAAGAGGGCCATCTCTTTGCTGTAATGATGCTTTCACCAAAAGGGTTCCTGGGATTTGCTGAAAAACCTGTAAAAGCTAATCTTATCAAAGAAGATTCTAACAGTATAACTAAAAATAGATCATGCCAGGCTAGAAGTCAACAAACCGAAATCCGTAAGCACAATAAGTCACCAACTGAACTGTTGAGTGCGTATTCCAAAGGTTTGGAACTGGCTTTACTAAGACATTGTGCTTCATTCTTAACAATAGTGTCACACTGATCGTTCGATGCCTTGATCTATTCAGAGGAGATAGTACATTATGTCAGGACACACAGATATCATATCCTGCCAATTAAGTGTTTTAAAAGTTAAAGAGTGATGGTTCTTACATCCACAGTAAATGAGGAGGTATTTAATCTACAAGATGCACCACAAGTCAGGAAAAAGGACTCGACTGATAGTAATACATCCATGGCACTAGATTGGTGCTGAAGTCCCTATACAAAAACAAATTTCCACAATATGACGCATTATGATAAATCCAGAGTAAAGGATAACATTATGGCCCCAATACAAAGTGCTATAGGCTATTCAAGCCTAAAATAATTTATGAAAGCCTGGATAAGCACATTCCACTGCTGTTGTTCAGGGCAATGATAATTGTGCCAAACCAAAAGCTGCAGAAGATGGGATCTCGAGTTCAACTAGATGATTGAATAAGCTTGAACAAAACAATAAACAAAAAGGAAAGAGATGCGAGTGTGACGTCTTTGTTGAGGCATAATCCCTTCATGGTTAGATATATGTGGATTTAAGTTTGTTGAAACTTGGAAGCAAGAAAAACTACATTTAGAGGCAGACAGATTGACCTCAAGCATAAAGGAAAGAATGCTCTTCTCAGCCACCAGTGGTGATATTATCTTCCGGGCAGGATGCACAAATGACCAAGCAAGCCCCCACCGACATGTTTGTCCTTGAATAAATTCAGTTGTCTTTACTATGGTGACCCCTACCTCACGAAGCTTTGAGGTTAGGAACTTGAGATTTGTCTTCCTCCCTACCATAGATGTGTACCACCTACCGAGGAAATGTAATTACTTCCTACTACAGTATGAGCCAACTTTGACATATGCATAACTATTACAAATGCTTAGACAAGAACATTACCGAAATGACTCCTTCAAGATAACACTATCTTCAATAAGTTGATTAACAAATGCCTTCTCTCCACCAGGACAAACCATCTCTTCAGGTGTTCCACCGCAGGAAGTTTTCGGGTTCAGTCTACCTTCCTCCATCGACTCAAAAAAAGGAGGGTTACACTTACACATACAGAAGTCAAACTTCTCATAATCTCTAACTACACCAAGCAGTATAGGTGGTCCACTGTAATTCGTATGCATATCAGTTGGCAGAGCAAATGAAGGTGAGGATAAAGGTTCTTCCCTGTATTTAATCAAATTACAGCTCACATCCAATTTGCTGTCACTCATAGCAGACTCACCATTTTGTTCAACAGAGTTTGGGGCTTGCTTACTTGACACCTTCCTAATTTCAATTAGTTCTGAAATCTGTGGATTATCTTTAACATTTCTTTCTGCCCATTCTAACGCTACATCAGTTATATCTGCAACAAAGTTCAGCAACAATCTAATGGTATCATAGTCAGAAACATTAGAAACAGTAGGCTT
>JAOSBP010000206.1:33629759-33647497 GCA_027563825.1 Erythroxylum mucronatum
CAACCTTCAAAACCTCACCTAAACTTTTCCTATACCATTCCTATGCTATATTCACCAAAACCTCTCTTAATTTAATCAAACTTATCGAAAATCCCACCTTATAAACACCCACAACAATTCTGATTTTTGTCTCTTTTGTTTTTAAAATCCTTCTTAGGCTTTCATAACCATTCCTTTCCACTTTACTCATGAAGAAACCTCTCAAACCTACCTCAACTTCCAAAGACCTCACGTAATCAAAGCATAACATAATGCTGGAAAATTTGTTTCATGAATGTCAAACTTGAACAAAACCTATATAACCTTACTTATATCTTTCCTAAACTATTATCATTAAAACCTCTTTCAATTTCCTCAATTATTTTCGAAAATCTCATGCCCTAAAGACACCCACGCAAGCTGATTTTCTTAAACCTCCATGATCCATCTTCTTTCCTTTAACTCTAGAATGTTTGAACAAAAAAAACCAAACTCTCACCTATTCACTATGCTGAAATTTTCAAGCAAAAGGGAAAACATGAATTCAATATTACCTAATCTTACCCATACGTTATCTAACCCATTAGCATCACAACTCATCCATAAAACCAACAAACTTTGAAAATTTTCCTTACCTAATGCAACCCAACGAAATCAGATTTTTAGCTTACACTTTCATAACTCTTCTTATTTCCTTTCTTTCTTCATCAATCATTCTTCAACCACCATTTAAAAGCAAGAAAAGCAAAACTAACACAATAAAACCATCAAGTTAACATGCTGAAATTTTCGTAGGAATGGAAAAAAATGAATTCAACCTACCTATTCCAAGCTATAGCATCAAAACACCTTTCCTTCCTAATCACTCTTCAAACCACCATGAATAAGCAAGAAAAGACAAAGCCTTAACAACAAAACCATGAATTAACACATGCTGAAATTTTTAGAAGCATGGAAAAACTTCCATTTCAACTAACCAACCTTACCCAAACCTTATCTAAGCAATTTGCATCAAAACCCATCTAATTAGCCAACAACTTTCGAAATCCTCTAAGCTTAAAAATCCCCCACGAAAATTCTGGTTTGTTTCAAAGGAAGAAGAGAGTTCCTTTCCTTCATACAAACATTCTCCAACCATCATTTAAGCAAGAAAAGACACAAATCTTAACTAGAAAACTTAACAAAGTTCGAAATCCTCTTACCCATGGAAACCCACGAAAATTCTGATTTGTTTCCTAAACTTTTCCTTTTCACTTTCTTCTTCAAGAACCTTTAGAATCACCTAATTCAAGCAAGAAACCAACAAACCCTAACTCTTTTCTCCTTCTTCTTCCTCTTATCTCATAGCCGAATATCACTTCTCTCTCTCTCTTCCTTGTATTTTCAAACTCTTCTTACAAAACTAAGGAAAAACTAACTTGAAAACCTAAGCTCTTACCTCTCTTCTTCTTTTCTTCATCTTCTTCTTCTTCCTTTGGCTAGCCGAAACCTCTTCTATTTTTCTTCAAGAAAACCGTGAGCTTCCCTCTTAAGACTTGCGAAAATGAACTTCTCTTCTTTCTCTTTGATATCTTTTCGAATGGGTTCTAGAATTCACCTAAAAGATCTACCTTTCACACTTATCTCCTAGGCAAAAACGACAACACTCCTTTTCCCCCTTCAATTACGCAAGCTTCTCATCCAAGTCTTATGTTTTGTCTTTTAACTAACTTAAACCTAAGTCAAAACTACATAGTTTCATGCCCCCTCTCCTAGCCATACGACAATTCACTTATGCTTCTTCCACTTTGCTTCATTCTTCTATTTTTTATTGTTTTGTAAGCCTCCTTCACCCAACATACACGACACACACTCTTTGCTTCTTTTCCTTATTTTCTTTTCATTTAATTTTTCCTAACTTACTTAATACTTAACCTAATAGGCTAATACTTAAGCCCACAAGCCCAAGTTTCTAATCCTTCTCCTTTACAAGCCTTTCAACCTTAACTAAATAACCTAAGCTACCAATATTTCGTGGGCCTCCATTAATAATTCTAAGGCCTTCATTTAAATCATTTAAATACTATCTCAAAGGCTAAAAGCCCATTTGAGTCCAAGCTTTCTTCTTTCTCCATTTAATTGCTACTTAATGGACTACAAAGCCCAATGCCATTTTTCCCTCCTTACAACTTAAATTTTTATCAAATTTTCATCTTTCCCTCCAACTCAAACTTTACCAAATTTTCATCTTTCCCTCTTTAACACTTAACCTTTGTGGGCTTCCTAGCAATCCACCATGTAAGCCTTCCTTCTTCACTTAAATAACATTTTAAAGGGCTAAAAGCCCACTTTATTAACTTAAGTCTTAAAGCCACATACAAACCTCCTAATTTGCCCCTTTAATTCAACTAATGCCTTAAAACATTTATAATCTTCCTAAATGGCCCTTACACCAACTTATTCTATTTAAATTCTAATAACTCATAAAACTTTCAATTCATATAATTCCTTTTAATACTAATAATACCTCACAAAATAATAATTTATCAACAAATCTAATTTCACTAAATCCTTCATTAAATAATTAAAACCTACACAATAAAATCCTCAATTTATTCCAACCAATTTAAAAATTCTCAAAGTAAACCTCAAATAATTTACACATGCCTCAAAATAATTTCAACATGCTTATTACGAATCGGGGCCCAACACTTATGATGTCTATAGAAACCTCATGCAATCTCCAATTACCAATATTTATTACTTCAGTCACCCAAGCTAGCAATGGGAGCTCTGAGCCATTGATCATTCTCGGTGTAGTCAAGGTCCTCAATATACCTCGCAGGTGCCAAGGATCCTGCCAGAAAAGAGTAGAGATACCATTGCCAATCCTAAATCTAAATTGAGGAAACAACTTATCCCTCACTGATAAAAGCTTACACCAACTCCAAGAACTATTATAAGTAGGTAAAGCACTCCAAAAATTTTGCCTCCTCAGAATTATAGTATGTACCCACTTAACCCATAAAGCTTCCTTATCTACAAACAAATTCCAGATCCTTTTGCCTACCAAAACTTGATTCCACGTAGTGAAATGCTTAACTCCTAAACCCCCTTCCCTCTTTGGGCGACAGATATCACTCCATTTAACCTTAGCCGGCGTTTTGGACGCCGCCTTACCCGCCCATAAAAAATTCCTAAGCTTGGCCTCTATGTCCTTCAGGATGGAAGAGGGAAGAATAAAATGAGAGGACCAATAAACATGGAAGGAAGAGAGGACTGAAATGACTAATTGGACTCTACCCGCATATGAAAGACTCTTGTGAGTCCAACGATTGATCCTATTGTCAACCTGTAATGAGACAACCTGTAATGAGAGGAATCCCTAGATACCGAAACGAGAGAGAACCTTATTGTAGGCCAGAGACAAATTTCATCCTATGGCTTAGATAGCTAGCATCCGGGGATAAGTACAAATGACAATTGGATGTATTCATATCCATACCAGAAAACATAGAGAAAGTGCACAAGGAGTCAAGTAAAAGTTAAACTGAAAACAAGTCCGCATGACAAAACATTAAGAGATAGGCCCATTAGGGTCTAGGGCCTTATTAGGGTAAGGCCTCTTGAATTTCTTATGGGGAAACCGCAGCAATAAGAGCATTTAAAAGGCTATCCTCGAGGGGAGAAGGAAAAAGAGGAGCAACAAACTCCTTGGAGGAGTAGAGATTCTTAGTAGCCCCTATGGTATCCTTAAAGTAGGCTAGAAATTGCGTCTAAATTTTGGGAAGACCCACAACTCTGCTGCCATTGCCCACATCTAGACCATGGATTGAATTTCTGTTCCTATGGGCATGGATATAATTATGAAAAAATTTGGTATTCTGATCTCCATCTTGAAGCCATCGGATTCTAGAGGATTGTCGATAGAATGATTCCTGATCCGAAAGAGATCGATAGAGCTCTCTAATAGCTTCTGTTTCCCTAGCTAGTAGGATGGGGGAGGTTAGGGAGAACTTCAACTGATCCTGAATGAGATTAAAAATGGCCTGATTACTCTCTACTCTTGCATGGAGATTCCCAATTTGACCTGAGTTCATGGTTTTGAGGGCTCTCTTCACTAATTTTAGTTTGGTCACCACCCTAAACAAAGGAGTTCCTATTACTAGAGAGGCCCAAGCGGCCTTTACAGTCCGTAGGAAATTGGGTTGGGTAGCTAGGAAATTGAAGAATCTAAAGGGGGAAGAACGCTTATGTAAGATTCCTATCGACTTAACCACTAAAGGAGAGTGATCGGATATATAAGGGTTCAGGATGACACAGTAAGATAAAGGGAACCGAAGGCTCCATGTGGAGTTAATAAGTGTTCTATCCAATTTCCGAGCTTTGAAGGAGTTGCCTAATTGTTTATTAGACCACATAAACTGAAGACCACTAGCATTTAAGTCAAATAACCGATTGTCCCCAACAAACTGTCTAAAGTCACAGAGATAACTTAAGGCCGAAGGACTAGGAGGATCAGCTTCCTGAGAGTAAAGAATGGTATTAAAATCACTTGCAAGCAGCCACAGGGATTGACCTACAGACGAGGAAAGGATTGAAAGCTCATGCCAAAGGAGTTTCCTATGGGAAGGATTATTAGCACCATACACGCAAGAAACATGGAATGCCTCTGGACTATTTCTAGGAAGGATTTCCACATGGATTAACTGATCAGTACAATGAAGGAGAGTACACAAAAGGACCTCAAGATTCCAAGCAATCACAATCCTAGCATTAGAGGGGTGAGCTAAATTGCTATTGCTATCCCATCTAGGAAACAAGGAACTATATATTTTATTTAAGGAGGCCAAGCCGTAGACCTAATCCTAGTCTCAACAAAACAAACAAAAGAAGTAGATTGATGCCTAAGCCATACACAAACTGCTATCTATTTATTAGGGTTATTCAAACCCCTAACATTCCAAAAAACAAACTTCATCCACCAATAACCAGCTATACCACAACCTACTACTTTTGTTTCTTCCTTACTTTTTTAGTTCTCCTGATAAAAAAATCCCCCTCTGCCCCTCCCTCAGTCTCGGGACTAGAAGGTCTCAATTCAGAAAGAGGATATGGGGAGGTACCTGACTAATTTCCAACATGGGCATTGGACTCCCCACTGTCGTCTCTGAGCTCGACTGGTGAAAGGTGGGACTGTTGGTGTGTGGTAGGACCCCCTGTCAATGCAGCCTCACTAGTAGGATCACACTTAACTTCAGCTACAACCTGCTGGATTGGGTCAGACCCCTTAGTCTTTGCAGATGAGCTCTCCGGCATAGGATCTGCTTCTAGAAACAATGCGGGACTTGCAGCCGAATGGTGGGTGGGTGGCAGAGGCCCAGCCTGTGGTTGCCCCTTGTTGTACTGTAGTTCTTGTTGAAGTCCTGTGGCAAATGTCCTACCTGTAGGAGTCCAAACCTTCCACTGTTCCTTCGCTGTAGGCTTCCGTTCATACTCAACAGAAACCTCCCAAAAGGAGAGTTGCCCATCCTGACCATAGGTCGCCAGTTGGAATACCTCTGGCCATGTCTTATTCAGTTCCATCTCCACACATAAGCGAGCATAATGGATTCTAGTCATGCGAGCTGTAGGAGTGTCCATCAGCAGGGGGATCCCCACTGCACTGACTATCCGGCCTAATCCTTCAGTGTTCCAATATTCAACAGGGACGTTGAAGAACCGTGCCCACATCGGGGCCTTATAGATCTCCTCCTGTTTACCACCTTGTAAACTCCACCTACGTAAGAACAATGGCCTCCCCTGAATGTGCCACGAATCTCTTTCCAACACTGCTGTCATACCCTGTTTAGAGGTAAAGCAAAATAGGAAATTGTTTGAGCTAGTAATGAGGGTTTACTATAACCGAAACTCAGCCCAAGATTTGGCCAGAGCTCGGTGCACCACTGGGTAAGTTGGTCTCTTCCCCAGAAAATATCCGACCAGCGCTATTCGGAATTTGTACGTGCCCTTCTACGCCAGCTCTGGTGGAGATATCACAAACACCTGGGCTTCCCGAACTTCTGGAGTGAAGAAGGTGAGCTCCTGGGCTGTAGAGGGAGCCATATTGCCGGCCTCCACTACGGCTTTCCTGGATTGAAAAGTGCCAGAGGGTTGGGTAATTTGAGGTGGGTCTGGGGATGCATTGGTTGTGGACGGAGGAAGAATGTTGGGAGCGGTAGCTGAAGGAACTGAATGGGAAGTCGATTTCTGAAGAGAAGCAGGGGACGGGGGGGAGGTAGCTGAGAGGTTAGGGTCGGAATTTTGGTTTGGAATTAGGGCTCGAAGAGGAGATGTCGGATTGGGGATTTTGTGGACAATGGATGACGAAGGAAGGCGGGATAGGGGAGAACGTGGATCTGGAGAAGAAGATGTCGAAGCCATAGAGGGAAGAGAAGATCTCGCCTGGATCTCCACCGTTAGGAAGCCTCTCGCTGGTGTTTCTCTCTCATCTCTCAACCGTTAAAAGTTTTAGAAAAGCTCTCTTGTTGACCGTTCAAGATTTTTATGATTGAATCGGTCAACTAATTGAATTTTTAATCATTAGATTTTATTAATGATCCCAAGCGACTGTTAATAATTGATTAGGTTTTATTTATATTTAAGGAATTGCCATAAAAAAAGAGTACTCCACTTGTAAACTAAACCTTTATATTTTATGGAACTATTTTCACTTTTAATCTAATAAATACAAAAATTACTTGAGTTTTAAAAATATATTAATCCAAAAATGCAGGTATTTTAAGAATTACATATGTTAAAATAAGAGTTAGAAGTTGAAGTTGCTCTATTTAGTTAACTGATGTGGTTATATAATCTTATATTAAACACTAAAAATAAATTTTAGCTCACGTATTACAATCTCGTTAATGTGGTAATTGATTAAGAAACGAATGATTGATTACTATAGAATAAGAATTATTCAATTAAGTCACAAACTAAAGAAAGCGAGAGACTAGTTAAACTCCAATAAATTCAGCATGCTCTCTCTATTGATTTGGTCATCCCGTTTCTAATTCAATGATTAAAAAACTTAATCAATTTAATCGGTTCAATTGTAAAAACTTTGAACTGTCCAATTCTTTGGTTTGATTTTCATCTTTTCGATTTAATTTACTTTAATAACTTTATTGTTAAAAATCAATCAATTCATTAATTAATCGGTAAATTTTTATAAATTAATAAGATATTATAAACTAAATAATCAATTAATTTTTATTTAATAATTTTTTAATTAAACTTTAAATTCTTCAATAGGTAATGACAATCTATTTTAATCATATTTTAAATTCTTTAATTTTATTTAATCTTTAGCTAGTTTTAAAGTAGTCTAATACAAGTTAATTTTTTCAAACTTTAAACCTCTTGTGATAAAACAAACACACAGAAGAGGAGGGTGAATTGTGTGTGACTTAAAAATTTTTTTGCAAATTACTTTTAATCCGTATAAAGATAGGGGCCGGTTAAAATTTAAAAACAATAAGAGCCTATCAAATGATAGAACCCTGTTAAACGATAGGAGCCTGTTAGACAATCAGAGTATGCTAAATGATAAATCCTGTTAAAACAATTTAAAACATAAGGTACCTGTTAAAACTAAAAAGATCCTCTTGCAAGTTGAAAACAAAAAGAGTCTATTATAAAAATTAAGGAGTCTCTTGCAAAAATGAAAACACTAACAATATACTGCAGAAATTTAAAAGTTAAGAAGAGAGAGAGGAATGGCGCAGTCGATTTATACTGGTTCAGCTTAGAACCCAAGCCTACGTCTAGTACCCAAGTATTCAATTTGAGTGTTTCACTAAAATCTCAAGTAGTAATTTCATGAGTCTCTTTAAGCTCACGAGTACATATTTTTCAAAGTTCTCCAACCTTCCAAACTAGTAGTATTTAGCTAGCCTCAACAAGCTCTCAACAGATGAAAATGTAATTTGCTTGATATGAGCTTGAATAATCTCTCTCAAAAAGAATTTTCATTTTTTAAAGCATAAGAGATTTGGCAATGATATTACTTTCAAGAAAATTGATGTTGTAGATGTATTTCATAAGTCTAATCTATTTTCGCAAAAGCAGTGGCTCTTCTTTAAGTAGGCATTTCTTTCAACTAGTCGTTGCTTCACTTGCATCCTTAGTTAACTAGATGAATTTAAAACTAAATAACTTCGATGTCATCTTTGCCAAAAATCTTCCTGTAATCACGAGGCTAATATATAACCTTCATAATTAGTAGGATCCTTTCAGATAAATCATTTCTAATAAACTAAGTTCATAAAGAAGGTTCTTGCAAGAAAAGAAGCGTATTTCATATGATTTTATTTCCTTTTGAGAATTAACCTGTTAACAATAAAAGGAAATAACTCCAATGATAACAAGATTCTTCAGGATACTATGAAATAAATAAGGTAAGTTCATTAGGAAGATTCCTACAAGAAAGGAAGCATTTATCTTATAATTTTATTTCCTTTTGAGAATTAGACCATTAATTGTACAAGGAAATAAATTCAATTTGAATTTTGAAATATTATAAGGTTATTATCAATATCATTAATAATAAACCTCGAGCTAACATCTTGTTTTACATATTAAAGTTCTTATATGGTTTTTAAAACATTGATGTTTATCAATTTCATATTCATCTCTATTTTAATCTGTATTAGATTCTTTTTCATTGTCGTCCCAATTCAAGTCAACCAAACTAGCTTCCTTATGATTTTCGTCACAATCCTAGTTGTTGTCTTCTCAAACACCGCATCTCTACATACAAGGATCTTCTAAGAGATAGGATCATACAATCTATATGTTTTTTACTCCTCACATACCCCAAAAAAATGCATCTTATATTCTTGACATCTAGCTTTGTCCTTTTATAATCAAGAATGTGAACATAAGATACACATTCAAACACTTTGAAGTAAGCCATCGATAGTTTGAGTTTGCTCCGAGCTTCTTATGGAGTTATGTTATGTTAGAATCCAATCGTGATCGAATCATAGGCGCAGTGAAAAACAAATAATTTTACAAATTCTGAGTGGATCACGATAATTGAATTAACTTGAATAAAACATGAATTTGAGTAAGAAATCATACCTTATGCGTTAAAAAACCTTTGAAATTGTTTCTGATTTGTCAATCACAAGCTGTTCAATTGTTCAACCTCTGATGGTATCCACAGAGCAATTCTTAATACTGTTTTTAAAGGAAGAAGACAAAGTGCTAGCTTTTAAATGTTCTTCCTTTATTTAAATAGAAAAATCATTAGGGTTTTTAATTATAATTAAATTTCTTTAATTATAATTAAAATAAAAATGTAATTCTAAATAATTTAATTTTAATCAAATCAAATATCTCATATTCGATCTCCAAAGTTTCTCAAACTTTATAATTAAGTCCAACTTAATTAAATTGATTTTTCTTTCACAAATTGCTCTTTGATTTGTGACCCATTAGGTTCCTAATAAATTGACAATGATTATAAATTACAATTCTAATTCATAATTAGAATTAGATAAATTAAAAACTTTTTAAGTTATCTTTAATTCTCCAATTAAACAATTCATAATCATAAATCATGATTGATGTCTAGCAATATGTCATAATTACCCAAATATCAGGAATGTCAAAATGAATGACTTAACCTGTCCATGCATGGTTATGATGTATAATTTAATCATTTTATCATTCAATATTCTAATTGGACGGAATATGGATATAGACTCTTTTGGTCCAATTATGTTCATTCTTGCTAATTAGTGATTGATTTATAATTGAAATTTAAAAACGCCTTTTCAAATATCAATTTACTCTGGCAAAAGAATTCCATAAATCATTACTAATTAAGAACAATAGAATATTCTCTCTAATTACTTCAGAGTGACGAATCTTATATTGACTTACTCAACTATCTCCATATGGTTCTTACTATATCTAATTACTACCAACTGAATTATCTTGGGATGATTCATAAGTAGGCTCAAGATACAATAATTCCCATACAAGATACCTTGATAATCTCAAGTTTGAGGATAAGTAACATTCCATTCGGAATTCTCATAATCGGGTCAGTTCAATGACTTATTCTCTAATAATCACCCACATATTAGTTTAAGTATCTCCACACTTTAATTTATGAGATTAATTACTTTTCATAAGAAAGAAACATAATGTGTGATGGTTTTATCGTTTCAACAATATCCCGTCTTGATGAAACTACAACTAGGAACATTTAGAAACAATACATAAGTGTAAATTAAATCTCATAATTATGATCTCATCATAATTTCGATTACACAATAATTATTCCAAGGATTTTACCTTTAGTATTAAAAATAAAATATTAATTAAATTAATACATAAAGATAAATAAAGCATTTTCCATTAATTAAAATAATGTTATACATTAATTTGCATCTAATTGATTAGCTGCAGGGCATAAACTAACAATCTCCCACTTGCACTAAAATCAATCGCCTATGAATCTAATACCATTTCCATCCATATGTCGATCATGTATCTTTTGAGACAATGGCTTAATAAGAGGATTTGCTGGATTCTTTTCAGCGGAACTCGCTTCAATGTTATGTCTTTCCGCTCCACTATCTCCTTAATCAAGTTTCTTGAGTATATGTTTGGACCATTGATGAGACTTGGGTTCTTTTGCTTACGCAATAACACCATTGTTGTCACAGTACAATACTATAGGCTCAACAATGCTAGGAACCACTCCAAGTTTAGTGATGAACTTCTTGATCCAAACCGCTTCCTTTACCATCTTTGACACTGAAATGTACTCTGCTTCGATTGTGAATCTGCAATGGTTGGTTGTTTGGAACTCTTCCAACTTACCGCACCACCATTTATGGTGAAGATATACCCTGACTGTGACCTACTATCATCATAATCTGACTGGAAACTGGCATATGAATATCCTTAAACTATCAGTTCATCTCCTCCATAGACCAATAAAACATCTTTAGTTCTTTCCTAGTACTTTAAGATATTTTTCACAGCCATCTAGTGACCCTCATCAGGATTAGACTGAAACCTACTCGTTATGCTTAAAGCATAAGAAACATCTAGTCTAATACATAGAATTGCATGCATGATTGATCCAATTTTTGAAGTATATGGAATACAATCCATGTTATCTCTTTCTGCTTATGTCTTTGGACACAAACTTTATGAGAGAGAAATCTCATGCAACATGGGTAAGAATCCCCTTTTGGAATTCTCCATGCTAAATCCTTTTAACACTTTATTTATGTACGTGGATTAGGACAATCCAAGCAACTTCTTTGATCTATCTCTATAGATCTTTATTCCCATAATATAGGCTGCTTCTCTCATATCCTTCATCGAGAAGTTCTTGGATAACTAAATCTTTACAAACTGAAGCATAGGTATTTCATTTCCAATTAGCAATATGTCATCCACATATAGCACTAAGAAAATGATTGCACTCCCACTAACCTTCTTATAGACACATGGTTCATCCATATTTTTTATAAAATCAAACTCTTTGATTGTCTCATCAAAATGGATGTTCCAACTTCGTGACGCTCACTTAAGTCCATAAATGGACCTTTGCAACTTGTATACTTGATTAGAAAATCTCTTAGATTAGAAACCTTTAGGTTGTGTCATATACACATCCTCTTGTAAATTCCCATTGAGAAATGTTGTTTTGACATCCATCTGCCAAATTTCATACTCCTGATATGTTGATATAGCTAATAAGATCCTGATGGATTTTAGAATAGCTACCGGCAAAAAGGTTTTATCAAAATTAACCCCTTGTTTTTGTTTGTAATCTTTAGCCACTAACCTCACTTTGTACGTATGTACATTGCCATCTATATCAGTTTTTCTCTTAAATACCCACTTGCATCCAATAGGTACAATACCATCAGGCGCATCGACTAAAGTCTATACTTGGTTAGCGTACATGGATTCCATTTCAAATCTTATGGCTTATTGACATTTAAAAAAATCAATGTCAGACATTGCTTTTTTAAAATTAGTAGGCTCATCTCTACTCAATATATAGATCTAATCTAATGGGGGGATGACATATCTTACTAGTGCACTGCGGACATGTGTCTCTTTAACTCTTGATTGTACATCATATGTATCAACTTGAGGTTTTTGTTCAATTTCAATGTGAATTTGTGGCTTTTGAACTTCTCTAAGTTCAACCTCACTCCCACTACTTTCTTTAAGAATAAATTTTCTTTCTAAGAACATGTCTTGAGACAAATACCTTTTGCGCAACAGGATGGTCAAATTGATATCTGAAACTCTCTTTCAGATACCCCACAAATTTGCATTTATCTGATTTAGCTTGAAGATTATCAGATATAGCACGCTTCGCATAAGCTTCACATCCCTAAATCTATAGGTGTGATAGTCCAGGTCTTTTATTAGTTCATATCTCATATGGTGTCTTATTAACCAATTTAGATGGAACTCTATTTAGAAGATATATTGCGGTTTCAATTACGTATCCCCAAAAGGATATAGGAAGGACTGCATGAATCATCATGGAATGTACCACATATAATAATGTACGATTTCTCCTCTTAGAAACTCCATTATGTTGTGGAGTTGCAGGAGGAGCCCATTGTGAGAGAATTCCATTCTCTTTTAAGTAACCAAGAAACTCGTGGTCTATACCTCGATCTGATCTAAGTGTCTTAATACTTTTGCCAGTTTTTTCTCAACCTCTAGTCTAAATTCTTTAAACTTTTCAAATGATTCATACTTTTGTTTCATTAAATACATATAACCATATCTAGAATGGTCATCTATGAATGTAATAAAATACGAGAATCCACCTCTAGCATTTATGGACATAGGTCCACATACATCTGAATGTATTAATTTTAGTAACTCACTAACATGTTGTCTCTTTCCCTTAAAGGGTTGTTTGGTCATTTTATTGCCAATAAACAAAATTCCCAAGTTTCATATGATTCATAATCAAAAGGATCCAAATATCCTTCTTTATGTAATTTTGTGATTCTAGTTTCATTGATATGACCTAACCTACAATACCATAAATAAGATGAATTTTGGTTACTTAATTTCCTTTTCTTACTATTTATATTAAGAATTGGCCTTTTAAGATCTAACTCATACAAATCCTTTATAAGTAATCCAAATCTATAATAAACATCATCTTTATAAAAAGAACAACTGTTATTCTTAATTATAAAGACAAATCCATTCAAATCTAAATAAAAAATATAAATGATGTTTCTTGTAATAACAGGAACATAATAACAATTATCAAGTTCTAATACAAAGCTAGAAGGCAAAGTTAAACTACAAGTTCCTATAGCTAATGCAACAACTCTTGTTCCACTGCTAACTCGCAGGTCCATTTCGCTTTTCTTTAATGATCTACTCCATGTTAACATCTGCATGTTATTACAAATATGAGAACCACATCTAGTATCTAATACCTAAGTATGTGGAACAGAAGTAGAAAGATTAATCTCAATCATAAATGTACCTGAAGAGACAGCTTCCTTAAGCTTATCAACTTTCAAGCTAGCAAGATAAGATGAGCAGTTCCTCTTCTAATGTCCGTTGACTCCATGATGAAAACATGTTCCCTTGTTATTGCTCTCCTTCTTGACACCTCCTTTGGCCTTTACTACATTAGTAGAAGACTTCAGTTTCTTGTTCTTATTCTTCTTAGAGCCCTTTTTCTTGATCTTAAAAGAACTGACAACAAGTACAGAACTTAGTTCCTTCTTAAGACACCTTTCCGTAGTCTTGAGCATGTTCAAAATTTCAGGCAATGTCATGTCCTTCTGGTTCATGTTGAAGTTCATAACGGATAGTGAAAAGCTCGAACTTAGCTGCAGCACCACATTAACGCTTAACTCGTGGTCTATGACAAAACCTAATTGGGCCAATTTTTTAAAATACCCAATCATCTTCAGTACATGCAGGTTGATTGAAGATCCTTCTATCATCTTACATTGAAATAGTGCCTTAGAGATTTGATATCTCTCTACCCTACTTTGTGCACCAAATAACTCCTTAAGATGCAGTATCATATTAGGTGCATCTATGTCCTCATGCTACCTATGAAGTTCAGAAAACATGCTAGCTAACATCACACATATAGCTTGTTCAACATCATTAACATAACGTTGACATTTCTTCTAATCTTCATCAGTTGCATTTGAACAAGGTTCTGATGAAGCAGGAGTATCAAAAACATATAACTTCTTTTCTTGCCTAAGAACTATTCAAAAGTTTTGTAATGGATCAAAAAGTTAGGTCCATTCAGCTTGTTAGCATCCACGATGCTCCTCAATGTCAGGTTAGTACTTATCTTCAGATTCAATAACCCAAAACAAATAAATAAAAGGAGCAAATATTAGTTTATACCCAAAATCAAATAAAATAAGGACTTTAAAATTATTTTATTACTTCCACTATTTTTAATCAAATTAATAGCCCCCATTATTAAATCAAAAAATTATCAAATAATTTCTTAGTGGACTAGGATCCAATTTAAAATTAATTGATCTTGAGTTTGCTCAATAAACCAACTAAATTTAAATTAGGTAGAAAACTACTTTTCAATCACATTTTATATGACTCTTAGAACCGTTAGGTGACAACTCTTTGCCATAATATATCATATATATTATTCCTAACCCTACCTCTAAATCCATATAATAATGAGTTTGCTCATCCAAATCGTACTAATTTAGTTAAGTAGGACCCATTAATTTAAGATGAAACATATATGAGTTAAAGTGACCTTGAGTTTACTCAACAAGCCAAACAACAAACAAAATTATGGTTTTATTCTCAAATAATAGAAGGCAACAATTACGTTCTTAACGTGTACTTAATATTTAATTGAGGGATTTAAAATTTCAAAAATTTCTAGTTTCATCAAAATAATATAATCTCATTATATTTACCATTTCAAACATAATCTAATTATGAAAGAAATTATTTAAACAATTTTCTTGATTCTAATTATTGATTTGATGACTAATTTAATTTAATAATTCAATTCTTGAAAAATTAAACTAAATTCAAAACCCTTTCCTAATAAAAATTCCCTTTGAAAACAAAATTTCAAAATTGGAAACACTTCATTCAATTTTATTAGGAGTATATAAAAATTAGGTTTTAAAAATATTAAAATCAATTAAAAAAGAGATAGGAGGGTGTCTGGCATGTGCATTTGATGACACGCAGGTGCGTGCACTGCATGCGCCCATGGTCAATAGGGAGGGTTAACTAGCGTGTGCAGTGCACGTGCCAATAGCTTCTACTATAGATGCTATCTAAAGAAGGTGGGCACGTGACTCACATGTGCCCATCGTCTTCTCCAGAAGCTTCCACCTGCTTTTGTAACTCCCTGTACAAAATCTAGGGATTGCGAGGTTGGGTAAAAGTGATTTCTTAATCATTGTTTACTTCACGTTAAAACAATACAGAAGAAATAGATGGTATTTATACCACCATTTTCCGTGGAAGAAAAACGACATATACTCTGTACATAAAACGCAAACACTCATTTAACCCATCTAACACCTACAGTATCTACTGAAGAGCTACAATACACAATACAATATAAATACCAGATTCTACACCCCCCCCCCCTCAAGGTGGAGCTTTGTGCCAATCACACAAGCCCAACTTGGACAACAAAAAATGAAAAACAGGGGCTGATAAAGCTTTAGTGAACATATCGGCTAGCTTAAGCTTGGAAGGAATATATTGAGGAAGAACGAATCCATCTTATGTTTATCACGAACCAAATGACAATCAATCTCCAAATGCTTGGTCTGCTCATGAAAAATAGGATTTGCAGTAATATAGACAGCAGCCAAATTATCACACCATAATGAAATAGGAAACGAAATGGACACTCGAAAATCAATCAGCAAATAAGAAATCCTTTGCAACTCACAAACCATAGTAGAAAGACTACGGTATTTAGCCTCCGCGGAAGACCGAGAAATAGTAGTTTGTTTCTTAGTCTTCCAAGAAATCAGTGCATTACCCAAGAACACACAAAAACCTGCAGCCCAATCCGCATCACAATAAGCTTGCAAAGAACATGAATTGCCAAAAGGGAAGAATAAACCTGTAGATGGAGATTGCTTCAAATACTTGAGCACATGAATGGCAGCCATCCAATGCTGCTCAGTAGGAGCATGAACAAACTGACTCAGCTGCTGAGTCGCATGAGTGATGTCAGGACGGGTAAAACCAAGATAAAGGAGACGCCCAACTAACCTCCGATATCTGTCTGGATTCTCCAATAAAGGAGAACTAGCATCATCAAACCGACAATGAGGAGAGAGAGGAGTAGTTGCTCCCTTCGAACAAGTTAAACCAGCATCCTGAAGAATATCCAATACATACTTGCGCTGATTCACATACAAACCAGTAGATGATTTAGTAAGTTCTAACCCAAGAAAATACTTTGCAGGACCCATATCTTTAATAGTGAATTTGTCATGTAAAAATCGCTTAACCCGATTAATACACCCCTCTGTCGGGCCCATGATCAACACATCATCCACATACACAATAAGAGCAATATAATCAGCCCCTTCAAATTTAATGAAAAGACATGGATCATGTGCAGATTGCACAAAATTCTGTTGACAGAGGGAAACAGTAAGTTCATGATTCCACTGTCGTGAGGCTTGCTTAAGGCCATACAAAGACCTTCGCAAACGACAAACCTGATTAGGAGCAGCCTTGGTATACCCTTGAGGAGGTAACATGTACAATTCCTCATCAATATAGCCATGCAAAAAAGCATTATTTATATCCAATTGATGCAAAGGCCAACCCTTGGCAGCAGCAACAGCAATAAAAAGTCTCACAGTAACCATTTTAGCAACTGGAGAAAAACACTCAGTATAATCCACCCCTTCAATTTGATTATATCCCTTGGCTACTAACCTAGCCTTATACCTATCAACGGTTCCATCTGGTTTGAGTTTAACCTTATAAACCCACTTAGAACCTATAGCCTTCTTCCCCTTTGGCAAAACAGTCAAATCCCAAGTATGATTATGATCAAGGGCGGCCAATTCGGCCTCCATAGCATGCAACCAATTCAAATTAGTTCGAGCTTGTTCAAAGGAACTAGGTTCATCAATAATAGACACATTTGCTAAAAATGAATGATAATCAGAAGTAAAACAAGATGAGAAGACAAAAGGATAAGTAGGTAGAGTATGAGGTGAATTAGGCACCGATGGAACAACAACAGGAGCAACATTAGTAACAGATGCATGTGAAACAAAATCATCCAGCCAATTAGGCCGTCGGGTCACACGAGTACTCCTCCGAATAGGAGCTGGACTCTGTGCTAAATCAGTGGAACATGGAGTAGCAGAGGGAGAGGAATCTAAAGAATTTGAAGAGGGCACATCAGTATGTTCAACACAAGAAGATTCTGGAGACAAAACAGAAGGTATAACAGCAGGATTGGGCAAAGGAACTACATTTGGTATTGAAGAAACAGATTGGAAAGGAAAAATGTTTTCATAGAAAACAACATCCCTAGAAATGTAAGTATGATGACTTTGCAAATCATAAAGTTTGTAGGCCTTTTGACCTGAAGAATAACCAATAAAAACAGATTTGAAAGCCCTAGGAGCAAATTTATCTTTGTGAGGAAAAGTATTAGAAGCATAGCATAAACAACCAAAAGTTCGCAAAAAAGTGTAATCAGGCTCCTTATG
>JAOSBP010000206.1:33653382-33669772 GCA_027563825.1 Erythroxylum mucronatum
TCAGATTTTTGGTAATGTGGATAACGATAAGGTTTAACTGAAATCGGTTCCGCATGCTACAAAGGTATCTTGTGGTCTTGAATCCAAGGGGGAGGAAGCCCACTTGGTTCTACCAACACAGCTCTGAATTCCTTCAATATTTGTTGTATTTGCGGGTGTAGTTCAGTCAAAGAAGTCCCTGGAAGCTTGGTCATGCTGCTCAAAATTTGAAGGAGGTACCCAGTTTTTTTTTATGTTTAACCGCTACTTCCATTTGACAGTTGCTGATAACTTGATTTTCAGGAATAGTAGAACCCTGCAAAATAACTTCTTGTCCCTTCATCACAAATTTCATTAGAAGCTTTGAAAAGTCCCATACGATTGGCCCTAATGTGCGCAACCATTGAGTTCCCAATACTACATCATAACCTTCTAATGGCAACACATATAAATCAAGGAATACAGGTACCTCTTGAAGATTTGATTGAATCTGGTTGCATTTGCCTGAGCTTACCAATTTTTCTCCAGAAGTAACAGACACTTCCATTCCACCTCTTTTGATTGGTTGTAGCCTAACTTTCCTTACGAATCTTTCACTTACAAAATTGTGAGTACTTCTGGAATCTATTAAAACCATAACACGTCTGTTTACCAATTTCCCTTGGACCCACATTGTTTCTAGACCTTCAAAATTGTATATGGCATGCAGGGATATGGTTGGGTTGTTTGCCAACTCTCCATTATCAATCTCCATGTCAGTATCATCATCGCTATAGTCCAGCATTGCTTGAATGGAGAATAACTTCTTGCATTTATGAACTGGCTCATATCTCTCATTACATTTGAAATAGAGACCTCGCTTTTTCCGCTCATTCAGCTCATCCCAAGTTAGTCTTTTGACACTGTTCCCTGAAACTTTTGAAGGAGAAGATGTAGAACCTAGATTTTATGGAGTCATTCTGCTGATTGAACCCTCCCTTAGCTGGAATTCCTTGCTTCATAAAGTTTGGCAACTAAAATTGCATGGGACAAGGTTGAGGGACTGCTTGCACTTCAGTTCGTATGGAAGCTGTAAGCCCACTCACGAAACAACCAACTTGTCTTTCTTGTGATAATTGCCCCACTTTAGTCAACAACTTCTCAAACTAATTTTGATAATCTTGCATAGAGCCACGTTGCTGTAATTTGGTTAATTCTCTGAAATGATCAAAAAATTGATTAGGACCATACCTTGAGTGAAGCCTTTCTTTCAATTCAACCCAGGTGATAGTTTGCTCTTCTTATTTAAGTAGCTGGTACCATAGTTGTGCATCTCCTTCTAGATGAAAGGATGCTAACGAAACTCTATCGACCTCTGGAGTATCATGGAATTGAAAGAATTGTTCAGCTTTGCATAGCCAACTTGTAGGATCTTCTTGTCCATTAAAACGGGGAAAATCCAGCTTAACCATTTTAGGAGCATATGACGAGCTAACCCCAAAACTGACAGACTTCCCTCCTAATTCAAAAGCTCGTGCATCAGATTCAACTCCCTTTCCTTAGAGGATTGGGTAGTTTATTGATCCATCCGAGCATTGAGTTAAGAGAAGAGCTCTTCTAAACGTTTAGCAATGCCCTCTTGACCACCCAAAAGAGACTGGACTGAATGTTCAAGCTGTTCCACTCTCTGGTCCATGCCAGTGCTCTGATACCACTTTGGTACAAACTGCAAATTCTTTTGGACCTATCCTTCTCAACAAGAAATAATAGTAGAATTTGGTTTGATAGAGGAAACCAAGACCTCAATGCTATGACACGTTTCTTAGTAATTTTCGACATACGCTCAGCTTGTTATTCATTGATTATAAATAGCCAAAAACAAATCATAATAGAACCGTTAAAAAGGAGCTAACAACCCATAACTAAACATAATAATAGAAATTCAAGAAAACACATACTTGTCATTTGACTTATTCAAATCTTAACGGTTGTCCAATAAGCACTAAGGATATTGGCACGTGATACTTTGCAACTAACATCACGAGGCTTTCGACCAACATCATGCATATGAAGAGTAGCATTGATAAGTACACGAATTGTCCAAAGTTCTTCTAGAGTCCAACTAGGTAGTAAGCTATTGCACCAAGGATTATGGAGATGAGTAGCCAGTAAGGTATGGAAGAAAGTGTGTTCCCTATCACAAAAGCTCCAGCGTACCGCACATTTGACATGGAAGTTTGGTTGAATATCATGTATCTTATTGCAGTGGGAGTTGATTGTTGAATTGTTTAAATAATAATTCTAGTCTTGTTTTAACTTTTTGTTATGTAACAAATTCAATAAGTTTTATGTTTCCCAAGAAATAGTAGGCATTAATGAACTTAGTATTACCTATATCTATGGATGAAGTTCAGAAGCCGACAGTTTAGGTTTCATCAACACGTTCATACAAATGCATAAATTTAAGAGATCAAGATATGAAGAAGACATACATAAGAATAAAGAAACAAACAGTAGCAACAAACAAATTCTCCACATGTTTCAATAACAATTCTCTAGGAAACAAAGAAGTTGCCATTTTGAAGATACGGTATCTTTTTATTAAGAAAAGAGAAATATCAAACTTGTAAACACTGCTATGCATTAAGAGAACATGCAAAATGTCAGAAGGTAAGTTTATAAAGAGAAAGGTTCTCTATCTTTCAGTTATAATGGGTATTCAAAGAAACAGTCTTTCTAATCATTCATGTCTGCACAACCATATGCAAGCAATGGCTACTCTACCTAAATCCAAAGCATATTAAGAACTTCTTGCATGGAGTGTTGGAAGAAAGCAGTAGAACAAAATGTTTCCAATTTCATGGTCCATGACATATCAATGCATGCCTATTCTAATTAAGGAGCTTAAGAGAAAAATGGTTAATAACACTCTCACATGGTTAGGAGAGAGAGGAAGAGTGTATATGTGTTTGTGTGCGCGTTTTCTTTAACCTTTTGAACTTGAATGCTATATCATGCATGGCTGGACACTGCCCATACCGCGTCATGAGAAAAGAAGATTGTCCATCTAAATAAGAAACCAACTTTCTTCCCATTTCAAATCGGCAAACTTATGGGTAAACAGGGAAAAAGTAGGCTCCCAAGGTCCAAAGCAAGCGTAATATGCAGTTTCAAACATAGAAGAGATAAACACCTCTCCTCAAATAATATATACAATCCAACCAACAAAACTCTGAAACCATAACACACTTACGTGTATTCTAACAATACACTCATGCTTGCCCATCTCGTATTATGAAAGAAGATTTCAAGTTATGAGAAAGATGAAGAAGAAAATGGAGGAAAATAATTGAACTTGGCATTTAAATTTTGAACAAAAACAAAAACACGTCCCGCATTTCCTCTCCAAATTTGCAGCTTTCTTCGATTTCCTTTTTCTTCTCTCACTCCGCTTTCCTGACTCCCACTTCCAAAGGAAGTGTGAAATGTACTTCCCTACTACATCAATGTAGATTGCAAGGCAAAGCCAGTAATAGCCTAATTCACGGTACATGTTCACAAAGGATCTCTGTGTAAGAACAATGGACTAAGTGATGAAACTTGCTTGGCTTCCTTTCTTCGGAGTATTAGTGGTTTGTTCTGTGCTTGAAGCAACACCAACCGATCTCTGTGTAAGAACAATGGACTGAGTGATGAAACTTGCTTGGCTTCCTTTCTTCGGAGGATTAATAGTTTGTTCTGTGCTTGAAGGAACACCAACCCTCTTTCAGTGTCCTGAAAAAATTAATATATCAGTCATTTGATGGAATGATGTGTTCTTTTTCTTCACGTCTAGCCTATACAAATACATAACTCATCGAAGTCCTTGTTTATGGTTCTCAGATAGTGATCAGAAGGGTTTCTCATAGTAGGGCATCGGAATAGGAAAAGGCTTGAATAGAGAGACAAATTCATACTGTTTGCGCTTACTTACCAATTTGCTTATTAACAAATAAAGACAGCCATGTTCACTTATCCCTTTTCCTACCAATGATACAATCAGGCTTACCTTAGACCCGAACCCCTATGATTGCTTCCACTTGAGGAGACTAACTTGGAATCCAGTTGACGCAAAAAGCAGCAGGAAAATGCATAGGAAATTGTTAGACACCGATATTCTTGATCCTTGATAACTGTAAAGTGATAAAACTTTTGATATGATACCTCTTCTTCCAATTTAATAGGACCGAAGTAAATTTTACCGGCAGAGAGAAGGCAAGGATTATGGAAAAGCTCGAAAACTTCGCTGCTAGGTTGATGAATGGAGGCAATAATAGTCTTGTCATTTTGGTGTGCGAGTTTGGCGATGCGGTTCGTGATATGGTAAGAGGTTGCACCGTCGAGTCCACTAGTGAGTCCTACTTTAATTAAAACACTTTAAAAAATTCCACTTCAATATGTAACCGAAGGAGGCCTCCATCTAGTCCCAAAGTGTTTTTAATGTTTTTGAAATGTTAGAGTTCGAATATTTTGCAAACGTAAGACTTCCGAACGTTAATATTCAACTCATATTTTAGTATAAATGTTGGAGGTTAAATTACTCTTTTGACTCAAAATAAGAAAATAAAAATTATTCTAATGAAATAAATATAGATTTTATTTTTCTTTTATTTCAACCAATCAATATCAATACACTAATCTATACTGCCGTACACAACAAATCTTCAAGACTGCACTCTTTGGGGTTTGATTAGGCAGTGCCACTATTATCACTAAAGAGATTAACATCACTTTGGTCATTAAATTAACAACACTTATCCAACATTAGGTACGATGATCAATCACGGTTAATCCTCTAAAATTAAATCATGTAAAGGTTTCTTTCTATAATAACTTGCCTTGACCATTTGGAAGAATACAATACATTCAAATAAATTTCCATAAGAATAGACTTACAAATATAATAATATATAATCTTCATAGAAGAGATGGCGGACAAAAGAAAATAATAAGTACCGAAAAATTATGTATATATTGGTATATGTCTCTTTTCCTTCGTCGAAATCTACAATATTTCTCTATTATAAAAGGATTTCATCCGAGAACGGAGCCATGTTATAGGGGAGGGGGCCATGACCCCCCCTTTCAAATATTTCTTTTAAAATTACTTATATAATTAAAATTTTTAAAATTACAAATATAAGTGGCCCCCCTTTTTAAAAAAATCCCTATCTTCTCTTTTCTTCAACTCTGGCCGCACAGCCCTTAGAGTTGAGTCTGGCCCCCGGCTTTCCCTTAGAGTTGAGTCTGACTCCGTCCCTGATTTCATCATAGTAATCCTCTATTAAGAGAGGATATAGAGGCCGGGAAGCAGAAATACTAAGGGAAGGAATGAACTTTAATGGGTTTATATTTTCTAATCATAACCATATATGGCTTTAAGCAAGAACACACCTAACTAATGTTCAAATTCTTCCTCAACATAACATATGTCTGTATGCCAAAAAGCTAGCTTCGAAACAAATTTCTTTGTATACAATAACATCTTAATCTATATATGCGAGTATGCGACTCATGAGGCATCATGGATAGGCAAAAATGTTTAAGAAAGAAGGAAGGAAGTTGGGCAAGTATATAATCATAGTTTGGACAAGAAATTTACACAGCTAAACTGTAAAAATTCCCTTCTTTGTTCTCTCAATATTTGCTTATTTGGCTTTCACTTGTTACTATATAGTACTAAGATTATGAGTTTTTGTATGAAAAATGGGTGAAAAAGGACCTAGAGAAAACACAAAGAATGATATGGGTTAAGTTATATATATTGTATATAAAAGATAGACACAATCCCAAAGTAATAGTAAACCATGTTTACAGGACCTCAACTAGTTTTCAACTTATTAATGTATATCGAATAAGCAATTATAGATTATTTTTTCATGAGAGAAGAACTATGATTATCATTTCAATTGCAATCCTTTTATTGGGCTCAATTCAACTAACACTTATATCCCAATCATAAACATGTTTTAAAAGCAATTATCATAATATTTATTTTTCTAATATACAACATTTTGAAGAACAAAAAAGATATAAGAGCAAACATAGTTTTAAAGGCCAAGGTATATAGAACCATGTGCACCAATGATACTTATAGACGTTCAAAAAATATTTCCAAAAATGAATTTGTTCAATTTCTTATATTTGAGATTTTACATAACGATGAAAATCAAAACCAAATAGTAATTACAAATAATTAAGCTCATGTAAAATTTAATTTGCTTATCTTTGTTTATCCCTCTAAACCTAATATAGCCTCTTATATCTCTCGATATGCCTTTGTTTAAAGTTCAATTGTTCTAAATACATAAATTAAGTGACATGACAATATGGATGTGTACCCACCATTATAGACGGAGGAACCATGTCCTGTTCATTTGGATAGAAAATGAAAAGTGTGTACGAGCTTTAAACATTGTAATTATAATCAAATGTAGATTAATATTCTCATTGATAATATTATTCCAATTATTGAACCTAGAGAGGTTCTAATTGATGTTTTGATAATAACAAAACATAATTACTACCAACGGGTTTATTATTTTGATGAAAAGCAATATATAAACAAAATGAAGTTATAAAATCAAGAAGATAGCTTATGAAGTTGATAAAGAGAATTTAAAGTTTGTAACTGATGAAATAAAGATCAAACTAAAAAGAAGAAGATTAAGGCTCATTAAGTTCATTTTACATTTTGTACTAGTATTTATAATCTCCCTTTGTTAATTTGATGCTCTAAAAGGCTCAGCATGTATAAAAATTTTCTTTCACTTCATTGCATGGGTCTTTACATTCATCAAAAGGCATTAAAGCTTTTAATTTCTCCTAATCTTTCAAGCACTCTTTAAGGAACATTTTTGCGAATTGTTCAAATTATAAGTGCATTAAACAAATTAGTTTTAAGCATTTAAAGATGTTAAAATCATGCTTTTAGGGTGATTGATCGACCTATATGAGTTAGTGGTCAACCAATATAGGTTAAAGTTATTAAATTTAATGTATCAAAAGTTTGTCAAAACATTGGTTGATGATGCATACTGGTCGACTAATCTCTCAATGGCTAGTGAATTTGTGCGTTCAATGCACAACATTTTATAATGGTCAACTAGTGCTCTGCAAATAGCCATTGTAATAGCTATTAGGGGTATCAGAACACTATAAATGGGTGTTTTCTCATTAGTTTTAGCTTCAAGAAACATTTAGGTGTATTTTATACACATTTCCAAATCTTTATCAATTATTTGAGCATCAATATCTTATATTTATGCGAGTGAGCTTGTTTGGGATTATCAAGTGGTATAGTTAGGTATTTTGAGTTATAATATTTGTTTAGAGAATTAAATTATTGTACTTGTGGGTGATCCAAGTAAGATTGAGGTTCTTGTTCAACTTGGAAGAAGATTGTAAATGGCTCCTCTTTACTGACAAAGTTGTATAAAGATTATTCTTTGCCTTTATAAAAGAATTATAGTGGAATTCCAAGAAGAGTCATAGGAATGAATGTAAACAAGAGTTGTTTATCGAGCCACTATAAATCAAGCTACATTATCTCTTCCTTATCCTTTTTAAAGTATTGTTCAATAGTTTGACTAATTTATATTAAGCAATTTTCTCATCCTTATTTATATTAATTATTGTTAATTGAGCGCATTAGTGAAATCTTTTTTTATTTTATAAACTTTAATTCATCCCCCTTTTAAGTGCCATAAGCGACTAATAAATGGTATTAGAGCAAGTCTTTTAGGCTAGCATTTCCAAAAAAAATCCTACAATAAAGATGATAATGGTATATATAGGAGCATCATCATCATCATCATCATTCAACTTAGAGGAAAAAAGCATCAATGAAGCACCTTTCTTTGAAGGCAATGCTTACCTTTATTAGAAAAATTAAGACAAGAATCTTCTTAATGGATAAAAGTGTAAACCTACTGAAAATAGTTTTAAATGGTTGTTTATACCTACAAAAGTTGTAGATAACAAAAAGTCCCTAAACTAACGAATAAGAACCTCAAGAGAAAAAGACTAGTTTCCTTAAATAATACAGTCATACATTTATTATTTTATGTTTTAGGAATAAATGAATTCAATAAGGTCTCTCTGTGTGAAACAACCTATAACATTTTTCATACATTAGGAATTACACATAAGGGCACGATTCAAGTTATGGAGAGCAAAGTAAGCATGCTAACACATTAATATGAATTGTTTTAAATAAAGCATGATGGGGGCATATCTATGTGTAAGATATTTATTGATATTATTACTACAATTAAAGGTCTTGAAAAGACATATATTAATATTGAAATGGTAAGAAAGTTGCTTAGGTCACTTCCCTAGATGTAGGAAGCTTAAGTGACAACCATACAAGAAGTTACGGACCTAATAACACTACCATTAGAGGAACTTATTAGATCTCTCCTTATATATGAAATGAGTCTCTAAGAGATACAAGAAGAAACAACACTTATAAAGGAAAAAAATTTAGCATTAAAAGCCTCAAAGGAAGGATCAAGTGAAAAGGAGAGACATCAACTAATGAAAGTAATTAAGAAGACATTGGCTTAATCACTAGAAAATTCATGAAGTTTTTAAAAAATAAATTCTCTAAAAGAAAGGATTTTATAGTAATGGTGATATAGAATATAAATCTACTAAAATTATTTGTTTTGAATATAGGAAACTCAACCACATAAAGTCACAATGACCTTTACCCAGGGATGATGAAAAGTATAAAAGAAACAATAATAAGGAGAAGAATGAAATATTGAAGAAGAAAGAACTTAAAGCCTCAACTTAAGGTGACATAAGTGAATCTGAAAATGAGAAATCAAAAGGATAGATAGCTCATATGTCCTTTATTGCTATTGATAATGTTGAGGTAACATCCAACTCTAATTCATGTTATAAAAATAGTTAGATCTATGCATGAGTGAGAATGGAAAGATAAAAAGTAAATTGCATAACATTAAAGCATCCAAAAATGTGATCATTGATGATAATCATAACTTAAATACATTAAGGAATGAGAATAAAACATTGGAAAAGGTGGTTAATTCCCTTAAGGACTCATTTTCCAAGTTTTCAAGAGGAAATGAAAAAATATAGAATGTACTAGGAGATCAAAGAAATTCCAATACTAGTTATGGAATAGGATACAACCATGAAGTGAAGCCAATTCTTAGACCACATTTAAAAAGGGAAAATATTTATAGCAAATAACCATTGACTAATATAAAAGATAAGTATGAAGCATCCATATCTAAGCATAAATATGCACATGCCACATTCACTAGGAAAAATTCTAAAAGCAAGCATTATGCTTCCATGTGTGGCTCACAATCTAGGCATAGAGTTCAACACTCTCAATGGAAGAATAGGCATAACTTCTATAATAACATGAAAACCCATTCATAACCCTTTGGACCTCAGAAAAGCATAAATCAAGCCTCCATTCAATATAGTTATCATGTATATAATCAGGTAGCTCATTTTACTACCTTAGGAAACCATTCAATAACATTAATGTCCAAAGGAAGATTCCTTATTATGTATACACATATATAATACAAATTAATGCATTTATGCATCGCCATTACTCATATAACATGGTATGTCATTTTTATAGTAAGTTAGGATATGCTGATAGATTTTGTTTTCACAAACAAACAATGGCAAGTAACCCCTTGAAAGTGTGGGTTAAAAAGACAAAATAGTCTAACAATTAAAGAATCAAGCTCATTTGGGTTCCTTAAACACATTAACTACCTTATTTTATAGGGCTTTTAGAAAAGAAAGAGCAAATCGTATATAGTTTAGTATTAGTTTTAAAGAGTTTATATTTTTTCTGTCAATGTCTCTAAAACTTTTTATATCCAAGAAAATCTTGAAAATATTTAAAATATGGAAGCATTACCCCTTAAAGAGAGCTAGAATAATTAATTAAAAGAAATAATTATTGAGCTAAGTAAGGATGATAAGAAAGATTAGATAACTCCAATGGAATGTAAACTTAAGAAGAATATTTATTGAAATTATTCTTAAATAATGCTCAACAAAAGTTAACTATTAGTTCACACTTTAGAAATTTGACACATTTTTCTACTATTTATCCTTAAGAGTTGATTGTTTGGGTTTGAGTTAAGAATAAATTTTAAACAATTTCTATAGTGTGAACCTTAATACCTAGACGTAAAAACTATATGTAAAATGAGGTTATTAAGTTAGAATTTATATCAATTGGGCAATAATTTCTCTAAACCATTAAATAAGGATAAATTTTGAAAAAATAGAAGCTAATCAATTATATTTGATGGAAATTCTATATGATAAGGATCCCCTTATTTGTTTTAATTCATTCTTGATACTTAGCTAATTAATTAGGTGTTTTTAATGTTTTTATTTGAGTTTTGAGGTTATTCTCTAGCTTTTCAAAACATATCGGGTTACTAATATCTTAGAGTGACCAACTTGAGTAAACAAAAATAATGTTTTCTATTGTTTTAGTGACTTTATAAAGAGTTTGGTTGCTTCTCTAATCGATCACCTAAGTATATTGGTCGACTAATGTCTTTGAGTGGCTTACCAATGTCACTTTTTTATAAGAAAATTTCTTTCCAATGAGTTTGTCTTTTTTTGGACAAAGGTTTGGTCATCCACTTACTCACATCGGATGACCAGTGATTGACCAATACCTACTCACCAAAGAAAATTTTCCTTCTGATGAGTTTGTGAGAAGTTTGACTGCATATAATGATCAACCACCCACCCTTATTAGTCTCCTAATATACTTTAGTGGTCGACCAATATAGTTTTTCCATATAGATACTTTTATTATAGTGAGTTTGTACCTCAATTGGCTAATAGGTTTAGTTGATCACATACATTAGTTAACTATTAAAGCTGTGTAATCGACCAATCTTCATGATTGAAGCTTTATTTAGCCTCTTTTCTTCTATTTTCCATCTTGCATATTTATATCTCCTAGAACCCTAAACAATTCACTTTTTTCTTTAAAAAAAACGTCTCCCATTTCATAAAAATCTTGTTCGATTGCAATAAATTAATTTTTTATTTTACAATTCAAATTGAAAATGTTCCAGTTTTTCTTAATTAAGAGTTTTCTTTTAAAATTGATGCTTCAATCGTTAAATGGTAAAAGGATTCAAGGCTATTTAGTTTTAATACATTTTTAAGTTTTTTCTTTTTTGGTATTTTAGGCACTTATTCATATTTCTATTTTGTGAAATTTTTAGGCTTTCAAAATTATACATTCTTTTATGAAATTGATTATTTGATATTACAATTTTTCTTATATTTTTTAATTTTAAATTTTGTAAAACTTGCCTTTATAGCTTTAGTTTAAATTTTTTAATTTAGGCATAATATTGAAATTGGGGAGTTTTCAAAATTAGACACAATTAGGGATGTTTCCTCAAAAATTAAATTTTTAAGCAATTACTTTGACTCTTTATATATTCAATAGCCTTCTTTCTTGAACAAGCTTACCAATCTCAATGAAATTCATTTTTATCTTTTGACCAAGTTAGCTTGGTGTATGAAACTTTATATTATGCAGTTTTGGATATTTGATTCTTTTTTATGATTCAAAAAGGGAGAGAGAGATCAATGATATTAGATTTAGAGGAAGTGATAACAATCAGGGGTAACTTTTATACATATGTTGTTTTTTAATTTTTAATAAGGTTAATTTATGTTTAAATAAATGTATGGATTTTTTTAAATTTGAAATTGAATATTTCCTTTATTCTTAATATTGAATTATGAATTATTGATGCATGCTTAATTGTTTATATGTTCACTCCTTAATACTTTACCATTAATATTATGAAATACTTAATAGACTCATTTTGGTTTGCATTTGGTTTTAGGTACAAGTTGGAAGCACAAAAGCTAAAATGAGTTAAAAGCACATTTCTTGAGCCATCCTCTTAATGTTCAAACTCATATGTCTTAGTGAATTAAGAAGGAGATGGATTAGAGTGAAGATGGGACAAAAAAATGCAAGAAAATGAAGAATTTAGCATGATTGCAAGATGCACGGTCGTGCATGAAAGTGGGGTTATTTGGCATGCCTCAAACTGTGCATCTTCACAAAAACCTAGTTTTTCATATAAATAGACATGTAAGTGGCCAAAGAAGGCATAAATCAATTTTGGAACACGAAAGGAGGCAGAAAACTTACTTCCTTAGGATCTTTGGAGGGCTAATCTTCCTTCTTCCAGTTCTTAGAGGAAATTGAAGCTGAAGATCATAATTGAGCATCTCATCATTGTGTATTATTGACTCTCTTTCTCTTTGGAGATTGTTTATGTTATTTTTTGCTTATTAATTTGGGTATTTGTGTAAGAATGATTTGAATGCTTTCATTAGATTGTTTATATATAAAGCCACCCATTGCCAAAATCTTGAATATTGAATGCTTTCATCAAATTGTTTTTATGAAAGCCATCCTTTTCCAAAATCTTGAATACAATACGTAATAGTTATGTTTTCGATTTATTTGTGGTAAAATAATGGTGTTAAACCATCAAGGATAACATAACATAGGTTAAGCAACCTGAGCTTATGTGGTTGTTGCCTAGATTAATCTGTTTTCCTAGTTCATATTATGGATATCTTATTAAATTTAGAGAGCTTATTCTAAGTTGTTTGATAGTTAGGTTTAGTTAAAGAGTTTATTTTTATTAAACAAGATCTAAGGAAAAATCGGGGTTAATAGAGCTTATTATTAACTTACGATTAATAGTTTCTAAGAGGAGTGTTAAAACAACAAGACAATGAAGTATGTTTATTTGTGTATAGATTGAGATTGAACAAAGAACTGGATTCTAAACTTATTCATTAATTTTATTAATCTTTAATTGTTTAATTTAATTTATTTTCATTGATTCAATTTTACTTTATTGTCTTAATTGCATCCAACCAAACCCCCTCTTTCTTAAACAACAATTTCTTTCCTTACAAAAATTACACGTACATTCCCTCTAGATATGATCCCTACTCACCACTACTATAAATTTAGTTGTGCAGAGTTAGGTTTTATTTTATTATGCATTCGACACGCATCACTTATGTATGACTTAAGGGGGAGCTAATATCTAAGTTGAAAGTATTAGTAATTTTCATACTGCTATATAATATCATAAATATTTTATCATCATAAAAAATGGTGAGATTATTGGACCAAGGGAGGTTCCAATTGATATTTTGATGATAAAAAATAATTTCTACTATTGAGTTTATTATTTTGATGAAAAGAAATATAAGAACAAAATGAATCTACAAACTCAAGAAGATAGTTTATGAAGTTTTTTTTCGGAAAAGAAGTAATGTATTCATTCAAAGAGATAGCTTATGGAATTAATAAAGAGAAGTAGACGTTTACATCAGACGAAATAAAAATCAAACCAAGAACAAAAGACGATCAAGACTCATCAAGGCCATTTTACATTTTTATTATTTTTAATTTCTCTTTTGTTAATTTGATGCTCCAAAAAATTCACCGTGTATAAATATTTCATCTCACTTTATAGCTTGAATCTTTATGTTTATTCAGAGGCATTAAAGCTTTTAGTTTTAAAAGAAAAAACTCTTGACCATTCAAACAATATTTAGATAACACTTTGAGAAGTGTTTAAATCATAATTACATACATTTGAAGTTGTTAAAATCATATTTTTAAGGTGATTGATTGACTTATATGGTATAATAGTCGACCAATATAGGTTAAAGTTGTTAAATTTGAAGTACTGAGAGTTTTTTTTTGTAACACTGGTTATTGTTTTAGTCAACCAATTTTTCATATTAGTTGACCAATATGCTTACTAGTCAACTATTCTCTCAATGGATAGTGAATTTGTGCTAATATGGTATACTGATTGACCAGTGCTTTATAAATAGCCATTATAATGGCTAGTTCTATGCTCTAACTAGTTGTGGTCCCAAAACACTATAAATTGGTGTTTTCTCATTTTTTTTTGCATTAAGAAGTATTTGGGTGTATTTTACACATTTTTAATTGTTTTTTTAGTCACTTGAGCATCATTTCCTTATATTTATAATAGTTAGCCTCTTTGGAATTGTCAAGGGATAAAGTGAGGCATTTTGAGTTATAATACTTTTTTGAGGCATTATATTATTATACTTAGAGGTGATCAAGTGAGATTGAGGTTCCTTTTCACCTTAGAAGAAGATTATAAAAGGTTCTTCTTCACCAAGAAAGATTGTTCAAAGGTTGTACTTTTCCTTGAAAGAAGAATTATAATGGAATTTCAAGAAGAGCATTAAGAGTGTATGCAGGAAAGTGTTATTTGCTGAAACACTATAAGTTGATTTGCATTCTCTCTATCCTATCATTTTTAAATTATTTTTCAATTGTCTGATTAATTTATATTAAACAATTTTCTCATCCTTATTTATATTGATTATTTTTAGTTGAATACATTGGTTATGGAAGTTCTTAAATTTCATAAGCACTCAATTCAGTCACACATATTAAATACCATTAGGGACTAAACTAAATTTTATATGCAAGTCCATGAGTAAATTTTGGTTTTATTAACGTTTCAAAATTATAAAAATATAAACTTCGTTTTTCTTTAATTTCAAACAATATTAATACATTATAATAATCATACATATGCCATAGATAATGAATCTTCCCTAAAGTTTTCACTATATGGGATTTGTTTGTGTAGTACAAGTATTATCACTACTAAATTAATATCACTTGGCCATTATATTAGTTACACTTAGCCAATATCGAGAGTGGTGCTAAACCTCCAACATTAACTCATATAAGGGTTTCTTTCTGTAATGACATGCCTTAAACATCATGAATAATACAATATTTGCTTGAGTTATTATATTTAACAAAATCAAATACATTTGCACAAGCATAGTGCTACAAATATAATAATAGATATCAATCTTCATAAGAGAAGTGGATATAGAAAAATATTGAGTACCAAAAGAGGATAGATACAAAGGTATATTTTCCTTTTCCTTCTTTAACAACTCAATATTTCTCTCTTTGAAAAAGGACACATCTTAGGAAGTCTCAGTTCTAAAGAGGACACAATAGGCAGACATAAATATTGAGTGAATGAATGAACTTTGGTGGGATATTATTTCTTATCACGACAATTGTTTTGATCAATAACCTACCTAATCAACATTTAATTGTTCCCTTAACACAATATTTGTTTGAATACCAAAAAGCTAGATTTTAAAAACATCTCATTGTATATAATAACCTCTTAGTCTACATATGGGGATCATAAGTCATCATGAATAGACTAAAATATTCAAAAAAGGAGGAAGGAAATTTGAAGGGTATATAATCATAGTTTTGACAAGGAACTTATATGGCCAAACTATAAAAGTCTGCTTCTCCATTCTCTCAATATTTGTCTATTTGTCTTTCTCTCACTACTATATGCTACTAAGATTATGAGTTTTTTTAATGAAAATGGGTGGAAAAGGATTAATGGAAAAATAGAAAGAATAATTTAGATCAAGTCTTATGCAATGTACATAGTGGATAGACACAGTATTAGAGTAACGGTAAAACAAGTTCAGGGGACCTCAATAAGTTTTTGCCTTTTTTGTCTATCTGGGATAAGTAATTATATAATAATTTTTCATGAGAGAAAAACTAGGATTATCATTTCAATTTTATAATCTTTTTATGAGGCTTAATGTAGCTAATGCTCATGTCTAAATCTTTAATCCTACGCCAACATCCATGAACATGTTTTAAAGGCTTTTATCGTGAACTCCCTTCCTTTTTCTAAGTAAATAGGGCCCATTATATTATCATAGGCCCCATTCATTATCGTAATCATTTGACATGATAGCATGACCCATATATGAGTGCTTACTAATGTTTAAAATATAACATAATTTACCATATATTTGTATAGAAAATTGTGCTAATAAAAAACTTTAATGCATACAGTTTCATGCATTGATTGATGTTTTTTATTCTTATAAGAAATTATCAATGTTAAAAATCATAAGTGTACGGTGTAGTTGTAACTAGCACAGGCAAGTACGGGTCGATCTTACAAAGACTATAAGTACTAGTAGTTATCCTTTTCCATTTTCTAACTGTTGAATCAGATTGTGGATTTAATTAAAAATTAAACTAAACAAATAAACTAAGATTAAAACAATAATGAACTTAAGCCATAGGGAAATGCTTGGAAAAGTCTATATCCAATAAATAGGACCTAGGTGATGAATTCTGTGATGCCCTGATACCCCCTGGGAGGATACAGGACGCCACACAAACAACATAACATACATGCATACAGAATCGAGACAAAACCAAAACATACGAAACATTCATCATGCATTCTCAAAAGCT
>JAOSBP010000206.1:33669872-33680941 GCA_027563825.1 Erythroxylum mucronatum
CTGTAAATATTCTTTGGGAATTTTGTTTTGCGATTACGATATGTAATAATATATGTGTGGGTTTGAGTTACTAAATATAATAAATACTAGTGTGATGTTTGGTATTGTTTGTTCTGTCTTGGGTGGCATCCATGTATCCTCCCAGGGGGTATTTGGGTGTTACATTTGAAATTGTTAAAATCATTTTTATGGGGATCGGTTGACTTATAGATGATCAATATAAGTTAAAATTCTTAAATTTGTTATGTCGAGAATTTTTCGTTATATTGATTAATGTATTAGTCAACCAATATACTATACTGACAGACTAGTACACTATAACTAATCGTTTTAATGGTAGTTTTAGGCACTAAAGGCTAGAGCCCCTGAAATCCTATAAATGTTTTTGTCATCAGTTTTAGAATTAAGAAGCATTTGGGTGTATTTTTCTCACATTTTAAAGTGTTTTTCAATCATTTAAGTATTATTATCTCATATTTATGAAATTGAGTCTTTTTAGAGTTATCAAGTGATAAAGTAAGGTATTTTGAATTGTAACTTTGTCTAGGGCATTATACTATTATACTTAGGGGTGTTCTAAATGGTATTAAGGTTTCTCTTCACCTTGGAAGAAGATTGTAAAAGGTTCCTTTTTGCCCAAAAAGATTGTACAAAGGTTGTTTTTTGTCTTAAAAGAAGAATTATAATGGAATACTAAGAAGAGTCTCAAGAGTGGACGTAGGCAATGGTTGTTTTTTAAACCATAAATTGGTTTGCATTCTTTCTTTCCTATCTTCTTTAAGTTATTATTAAATAGTTTGATTGGTTTATGTTAAGCAATCCATTTATTCATATATATTTTGATTGTTGTTAAACAGAGTTCATTGAATATAAAATTGTTAAATTTTATAAACACTCAATTCACCTCCCTCTTGGGTTTCATTAGGGACTAACAAGTGATATCAGAGTATGGTCTATTAGGTTAGCATTTTTAATGACATCATATAGCAAAGATCTTAATGGCATATTTAAGAGTATCATCCTTATCATTTAACCAAGAGGGATAAAGTATTAGTAAAACACCTTTTTTTTATGGCAATGATTACCTTTATCAGAAAACTAGGAAATGATTCTTGTTAATGATTGGAAGTGACATCTCTATTTGAGGCAAACAAAAGAAACAACTATTATTATCTTACCCATTTGGTGGGCTAGTATGCCTATCCCAACTTTGAATGTAGAGGCCGACAACATTTGGAACTTGGAAGATAGGATGAATTGCTTTGAGGTCTTACCGCATTGCTCAACACCTAAAATGTGAAGCTGATTATAGCTTTTCTTCTGCAAGGCAAGCACATCTAAATTCATTTACCATAGATCGTTTCAGTATAACTCCAACTGCGGTGGGTTGCCAAATTCTTGTTAACCAATGCGGCAAAGGGACAATATGTCCATCAGATATCTAGTCCTGCTCTGGACTGAGGGAAGTGTGTCAGGAATCTCACATCGGACAACTATGAAGGCATTCAAGAATTTATAATAGTGTGCAAACCTCCCCCTCTTAAGCTAGCTTTTGGGGGTGAGTTAGGTACTTTCTAACATGGTATCAGAGCCAGTTTGTCTCGATGATTTGGGGCGGTGTCCGGTTATGTCTCTTTGCCCAATATGTCCATCAGATATCCAGTCATTCTCTGAACTGAGGGGGGTGTGTCAGGAATCCCACATCGGATAACTATGAAGGCATTCAAGAATTTATAATAGTGTGCAAATCTCCTCCTCTTGAGCTAACTTTTGGGGGTAAGTTAGGTACTTTCTAACAATTAGCTTGTATGGAATTAATTGCTACCAATTATCAGTTAAGGATTTGATGAACTGGACATTTGACTGTCTTCGTTACCCTACTTTGGACACTTACTCTATTTAGAACGGGAATGAATATAAACTTAAAGCTTAATGGTCGATTAATTAACAGTTAACGAGAAAAAGGTCTCCTTTTCAGCTGTATTTGCAGAATGAAGCTTATCCCTGTTGTCTCATTAGCCGACTTTAACTCCTGTTATTTTGAGGTCACAGAACCCTCTTTTGCCAGAAAGAAAAACTATGGATGATGTGAATATCTACAGCAATATAGGAACATGTCTCCCATGTACACATCATTGACTTTGTTGTCTAGTGAATAAAAGAGGAATCGTGCTACTGATTCTTTTCGCTTGAAAAGGAAAAAGTCTTCGTTTTTATGGGGTCGCATGCACTTGTAAAGGGCTTATGGTCTCTCCATGGCATGCACTGTCTCCTACATGTACATAAACTTTCGCGATATAGATAAACAGTAGATCATTAGATTCTCTCTACATGCTGATGTCTCAGCTGCAGCCTTACTTCTCCTTAAAAAACGTAACTGTAGCAATATCTCTCAACTCAATCCTTATACAGTTGTACGCCATTCACGCCACCTTTTTCACTTCTCTTTTTAATTATTATGGTTCCCTCTGGCCCTTGCTGGTCTTTTACAGGCACAGAATGAGCTTCGGATAAGTGACTGATAAAGCGAAATGTGCTCTTGAATATATTCCATCCTGTTTTCACATGATTATCGTGTTTCAATGATATGTCATTTTCAGAATCTAGGCTGCCTTGTTTCATATGTCTTGATCTGTAAACTGAAGCATATACCATATACTTCTTCACTTGTTTAATGAAATTTAGAGCATCGTTAAAGACTGTGTCGATGAAATTGAAAGGTCCAGACTTGGAGAGGAGTGGGCATTGGCAATAAAATGTAGCAAAAACTACAAATATTTCTAAAACTTTTAGTACAACATTTTTCTTTTCCTGTTTCTGATTGGAAGTGGACAGTGGTGAGGAAGATGGGTTGTGGTCGAATTCCTGAACTCATAATCTCATATAAGCTTAGTTAACAACATACTGATCATAGGAACATAGCGGAACGTGTTTGTATATGGTTGGCACAGCACATTTGGTAACTGGAGACGCGAACAAGTTGCTGGAGTTAGCTTTGTTGATGTGACCAAATCAAAGGGTGCGAGTGTGGTTCTGATGAGGATAGTGGTGGAGAGGAGGAGCAGCCGTGGCATTGTGGTGTGGCATCGTTGGCGGTGGTGCCACGGTGGGAGGTGGGCATTGGTAGCACTTGGCAAAGAGCCCAAATGTGTCAATCTGGCGTACAAAGTTGGTCATACTAGCCCACCCTCCAAAGCCAAACCCAACAATCAGAACCCAAACCACCACAAACACATTGATCACGAACGTCCCTACCCATCTCCCGAAACACTTCGGAGGTGGCTCCACTGCGTTCTACATATCACAACAAAATAAAAAACACAAGTCAGTACATTGTCCTTAACCTTATTAGAATTTGCATATTCTACGTTTTATTAAGATTCGTTTCTTCTGGTGGGGCTCACAGTTTCTTGACCTCATCCTTGTACACGGTATGAATCTGATACTATCGGGTGTATTTTGTACGGTGTCTGCCAAAAAAAGACAGGTCTTTTGGGTACAAAACAGATTTCAGAAATCAGGTCTGAACAGATGTTCTGCATTAAAGTGTTGCGGCCAGAATTTAAGCCAAATTTATTGCATCGTTGCTGAAAGCCAACTTCAATTCTAGTAAAAGTTGTCATTTAAGACCTTTTCGTTAGACATCCATATGTTTGCTTTTGATTATAGTTCTTTAGTTTAGGCCCACTTATCCATTTTCATGCCTACAATTATCATTTTAGGAGAGAAGTCAGGAACTGGTCTGGTAGACTGTGACTGTGACCACACTAAAGGTTACCACCTGCATTTCTTTAGTGTTTTAGACATTTTTATTTTGTTTTTCTCCTTAATAGCAATATTCCGTCTAACTTTGACCAAAGTGGGTTGACTTTTATTTCCCATGTGGATTGACAATTAACTAAGAGTATTGAGTTTTGGAGTGCGTAGAAGAGCATGGTAATGAAGTAGCATACCTCTCGTGCAGCCGCTGATTTAAAGGTGAAGATGTGTGCCATGGCAGGGATGATGTAGACTGTGAAGCTGACGAGGAGTGATCCAACGGTGGAGTTTATTGGTCCGAAAAAAGGAAAGATGATAGCCAAAAACCAGATAGGAACGACCACAGGCAATCTAGCAGCAGCCCTCTTGCACAGGCTTTTGCATTCATGCATACCAATCGCCTTCTCCCACACAAAGTACAATGGCGTGCATGCGAACCCAAACGTTATGAACTGCAAAGTTGTGGAAGACAAAAACAAAAAAGGGACCCTTCAAGCCGTTAATACTAAAGTTTTCAGCTTTTACATTAATCGTAGCTTTTTACAGGAAAACAGTAATAGACATTTCATGTATGAACACTAGAAATGTGTGTAGGTTTTAATATTAATGTGTTTTGCTGTTTGTGAGAATGATTTATGAGGAGGGACGTGCCTGGTGGATGAGCATCAAAATGACAGCCATGTCTCTGAAGTGAGATCTTGGAAGGAGAGAAAAGGCATTGGAGTGGTCGAGAAGCAAGTCCCCAAATGCCCAATATACTGCCACTGCAGACGGCAGTGTCAGTGTCAGTACATACAAAGTTGCCATTAAGTATATGGCCTTGAACTTCTGTGGCTTCCACATTGCATGCATGATTTCCCTGTTCCATAAGATTTTGTTTCAGCTCCAATTCATTCTGCTTACCTCCCATACCGGCTAATACATTGCATTGCAGTATTCCTATTTCATTTTTATGCTTTAAATACACACAAGCATGTTGAGAAGCCCAAACTCAGGTTTTAGCATAGTCTATGAGCATGCGTGTCTAAAATAATGGAGTGCTTTAAGAAAATTATGAGAAAAGGAAATGCAATCTTCTCTATATGAAAAAAAAAAAAAAGGAACATGGAATCTAACAAGCAGCTAGAATTCACTGATATATTGGAACCTCTTTCTTGCCATCTCATGGTAAAAGTAAAAGCAGGAAACACAAAAGATGATTGGCTTTCTACATAGAAAAAGGTAAGAGAAAGGTTCCCAAGGAGACACTGTACTTTTTAACCACGCCTAAGAAGGGCAATTTCGAGAACTTATGCAACAACTACAATACAAAGAACACATATGTACATGGGAAATAGGAACTGAGACAAGGTTTGGCCATTAGATCACATGGTCAGATTATGTCTAAACAAGTGGAGTTTTAGTCACTTCAAGAATGACGTTAAGCCGTTTTGTTTTAACCTTTGTTCCTTATACATGTGTACAAACTTTTTCTCTATCTACGGCCAGGTTCATGCAAACAACTTAATACCATTCAAAGACAGAATTCTACATCTAAGCTTGTCTTACACAGTAACAGCATGTCCCCCAAATGTGTAGAGAATGTTTGTAGCACCAGTGAAGTATAGCACAATCTTTGCTGGACCTGTATGCTTCACACCCTCCACCTACGGATTATTATACATAAAAAAGCACATTAACTTCTGTTTTAAGAGCTTATGACATCTAAAAACGTTAACTACATAAAAAACCTTAGTATAACTATCAGTCTGATTAGTGGTACTCTAGCATTTCTTTGTTAAGATTAGAATCCTTGTGATTGTAAAAACAATCGTGACTATAAAAGAAAGCTCTGGTCTTTTCCTTCAGAAGACATTATTTGACTGGGTTGGTCCAACTTTGACAGAGCTCAAACAAGGTCAACATGTGAAGGACAGGCTGTCCCCTATGCAATGGGAGACGTGATGTGGACCAGTTAGGCGGTAAAACATGCATTCTTAATGTCCGGACGGTCCAAATGGTCTGTGAATCTTAGGAACTAATTGATTTTGTACATATATATATATATATATATACATACCTGACCGTGGAGGAGAGAAGCAATGGTAAGATACCAAGCAGTGTAAGTAGTCATCACGAGGCCAAGAAACGACCAGATTCTGTAGTTGCGAAACGAAGGAATAAACACTGTGGTGGCACAACATGCCCCGAAAATGTATGTCCAAGTTCTCTTGTCCAGATTGTCGTTTATGTAATATATGTTACTGCAGGACAAAGAAAAACAAATTAAAATGGAAGATACTCTTAAGTGAAGATAGCGTTAAAAAGGAAGGGTCAGAGAGAAAGGTTACAATAGGTTAGGTACCTTGCACAAGCTATGAGTTGAATGACAGATCCAAACAGAAGAAAAGTGCAGTTAAATGCCAAGCCCACGTTCCTCCAGTGTTTCCCAAGGAGACCATCAAGAACTTCAAACCACTACTCAGTTGGGATAGTTTGTTTGAAAACATAGAAAAGATGGTCGACCCTTGTTATGATATGAACTAACAAGCAGTACAATTATAAGAAAATTTTGTATCTTTCATGAGAGATTCAAATTGTACCTGGATTACATGGTTCCTGAAATCAACCTTTTCTCTTTCTCTCCTGGTTCTGTACTCTACATAGAGTATGCTAATCAAATAAGCTGTCCAGCTACCCAGCAACCCATAGAATAGCTGAAACATTATGCCCGATAGCATCCCTAGTTGGGAAAATGAGTATGGCAAGGTAAGCAACACTTGAGCCACCTGACGCAACACAAACCAAAAGTCCAAAACCAAAACAAAAATTGTCAGTTTAAACAAACAACCTATGTAGAACTTATCACAGCAAACCCTCCATGAACTAGAAACTAAACAAGACTGAAAGATGTGACAAACCTGATTAGAAGCGCAACTAAACCATGCATCATAAACAGAACCACCATGCCATAACATCTTAGAGAGCCTTGTCTTGACGTCAGTAGGCTTGCCTTCAGTTTCCATTTCCACATAATTCCGTACTATTACAGTCTCCACCACCTTATCAGAAGCTGCCATATCTGATCACAGACACACAAAAACACAACCAATGCTCTCTCACTCTTCCCACTACAATTCTCCAATGCTGACCTTACAGATATTGTCCTTTCAATGCAACAAGAGAAGGGTTTTTGGTGAAAAAATAGAACTGTGATCGATGAAGGGAAGCATGTAGAGATAGTGATATATATAAGACAGGGGAAGGCAGGGAAAAGCAGATGTTTGAAAGGTACACATGTATGTTGTTGGATGACAGGTTTTGGGGAAGATCCCCTTTTTGAGAAAATTAAATTACAAAAAAAGGGAAAGAGTTCAGTGGTATTTGACGAAATTTCCCTGGTTTTTGAGCCCTTTTGTGATTTTAAAATGCTTTTTTAATTAATAGTTAATAATTAATTTAAAGCTAATTATTACTTTTTGGTTTCGGTTAACATTAATACAATAATTTAGAGAGCGTGAATCGCTTGTCCGCACGAGTGGGTCTCCGCGCTTCTCGAGCTGATTATTACCAATCCTTTATTCTTCTTCTTCCTAATTTACCCTTCCTTGTTCCGCTTAGTTTCCATAGTGCCACTGACCTACTAGACAATAGAAAAACAAGTAGTATTTTCTTAATGCATAATTTGGCTAAATGTTACCGTTGTTGTTATGAGAATATAAGGACTTATGTGTAGGATAATTAATTATTCATGTTTATGAGTAACCATAATTAAGTTCGTTAAAAAAAATAGTTGAATAATACTTGGTCAAAGTTTACCTTAAATTTGGTCCTTATACCGGTTTTTTGCTTCATTTTGTGCTTGTGAAATTATATTAACTTGTTTGTTTATTCTTAATCTTATAGGGTTAGCATATCTAATAATAGGAACACCAACTTTATAATATACGAACTAATTAATAGTTGTGGGGACTAGAAGGTAAATAGTAGAAGGGGCCGGGGAATTAAGAAAGATAAAAGAAGAGAGAAGAGGGTATGAAGAAAACCAATTTAAGGCAAGGGAAGGAGAGAGGTGGGAATTATAACGAAGTAGACGGCATGATTGCAGGCAATGCAAGCGTGGTCCTTTCACAATGTTAGAAGAAAAAAGCTGCTTTTCTTATTTACATCACATGGACTTACTTACAAGCACATAGGATTACATGCTTACTGCTGTTTTAAATTTATAAATAAGAAATGCATGTATGATGGTTAATGAATGAGGACAACAAAGGAGAGAAGAAGGTCTGGTTAATTTAGGTCATGTGACTTTGGAAATGGCATCTCCTTCATCTATTTAGTAGTGCACCATATATTCTCTTCATTTCACTTTTCTTGCTTTGTTCTTTACACTTTCATCATCATCTTATTCTCTGTGGCCTCTTCATAGGTTACGGGATAAAAAGATGTCTTTCTCGCTTAAAAAGTAACTAAATCTCCTACCCTTTTAAGTAGTTTAAGTTATAATATTATATTTATAGACAGCTATAGATGCATATCTCTTTGACTAGGGGTTATGCAAAGCAACTATATATCGTGATGTTATTGTAGACCACGATAATTGTTCTAACATGAATCCCATTAATATACTATGCTCTATGTGCAACTTTTTCTTTTTGAAAGATTTTTGCAATGAAGTCTTTGTATCACCATGTTTTCTGATCTTCAAATAATACCTGTGCATGGAACAAGTTATTTCTGCAACATATGTATTGGAGAATGATGATAGCTATTGTCACTAACTACAAAAATGTCTTCCATTTCTTTTAATTTCGTCCATTTAATTGAATTGAAGTGGACCTTTCTGTTCTTTTCAGAAGAAAAATACTCAGGTTTCTCAGTTTCTTTGTGCATGATAAACGGAATAATTTACAGTCGAGGGCCGGATTGGCACAGGAAATAATGTACCCAAGGGAGCAACATTAATTGGTATAATAATAGTTCCCACAGAGATAACTATTAGACCACCTCCATGCCTGTCTCTTTCAGTACTGGCTTGAGAAGTTATCGGGCCAGCCCTTTATTTTTGAATTTGAACAAGCCAGTTACTCAGAGAGATTATTGATTATATTGCATCTCATGATTGTTGATCATAATGATTTTGTCTTCTTATAAATTAAGAAAATAAAATCCAACATCCTACCTCAGTATAGCTAAAGAAAAGGCGGGACATCACATCCAGGCGCAAGGAAAAAGAAAAAGCTTTGTGTTTGCTGCAGGTAAACATATTTATGGGCATTGTTGGGTACCATTTTTTCACTCCTTGTTAGGTCATGCTTTCCAACCACAGTTGGCCCAGAAACATTCCCTGTAACTCCTGTCTCCTTTGACTAGATTGAGTGCAGACCAAAGCACCACTATATTCCTGCATGCTTGCGTCCACCATAATCTCTGTCCTTCATCAATTCATATCCACCTTTTGATCGTATAGAAACGGACTTGAGTTTCTGATGCCTCCCTATGAAACTTGATCAACTTGATGTTAATTGTCAGGAGGAGTAAAGCAGTAAATGAGTTTAGTTTTTTAAAAAAAAAACCTGAAATGCTTGCCCTTGTCATTATTCCCAATTTCCAAGGTTAAAACTAAGAGATTCTACTGCTATTTTCTTTCACTTGACATCCTTGCTCTGCAAGAAATGTAGTACTTGGTTCTTAGGAAAAACATTTGATGTAATAAGACAATCTCAATTATTGGATATGAGAAATTTTTGAACCTATATTAATTAAATCATCAAAAGAGAGAATAGGACATTAATTTCCCACAATTGAGGATGAGTCTAGACAAGGCATGCTAATTCTGTTAAATAGTATAAATACTGTCTTTGCTCTTTACTTGGAGACACAAATAGGGGACCATTTGGACAGGTGATTTTGGTCTGACAATTTTGGCGGAGTAAGAAAAAAAATGTGCCTTAACCATCCCCATTATGGACACAAATTAAGACAAGCTAGGTAAAGATCTATAATTAGCATGTCTAAGAATTAATTAGGTCTGCCATGCCTTACGAAAGGCCACCAACTAATGGACAATGATTTATGATCCTAAGTAGTTATCATCCTATTCCATACAAGGATGCATAGAATTATATTGGCCAACAGACAAGGACTTTAGAGTTGAATATATCATCATGCCCATCAATTGTTTTGTTCAAAAATCGTCTCTCAATGATTTGAGTCCCACCTGAGATGAGATCTATAGGAGGACTTTTAGATACAAATGTTCCTTTTATTTTGACGAGGAAAGGATTCATAAACACATTATTGAAGCTAAATCTAATACAGGTTAAGGTTATATAATGTTCAATTTATAACAAATCTATTGTTAAATCTTTCCTAGTCCTTTTGGGTCCTGACCATATTAATTCCTTTCGCTTTTTAATCAAAAGCTTGCATTGACTTGGAGAGCAGCTAAAGCCCAAAGTTAGTGTACCTTTGTAAGATTAATTCAGTGGCGGTCAACACCCGTTTATCATCCCAACACAATCATGTCTGCTTCTCTTTATGGCCTCCAATACTGGAAACAAATTTTGGAATCAAAGAATCCTATACACTTGAAATTATAATGTCAAAGAAAGTCCGCTAGTGTGTCTTGCTAGCATTTCTTGGTATTTGATATGATCTGGACTTTTCTTTTCCCATTCTATTTCTTCAAATTCGTAGTTAAAGTGTGCCTTAAAAGTAGTTTGTTTGCATAAACAAAAGGAAACGTCAAACTTCAATTAATGTTTTACGTAACTCGACTCGACCCTTTTAACAACTACTGACACGCTAATTCTTTCATCATTCAAATACTCCCGACTTTGTATGACACATGAAAAAGTCAATAGGCCCGTATTAATTAATGCTTTGTATTTGCCCTGTTTTAAAAGAGAAATGGGCATGAAAATTGAATAGCCATATGTGTACGGCCTCAAGGATTGGATGGCCCATTTAACTAAGCCCAAAGTTTAAGAGCTGAACTGACCTTATAAATCAAGTACAAGGCAACTTTCAAGAGGATGTTAAACATGTTAAGGAGAAAGGCAAAAAGTAAAATTGATGAAGGTGATCTGCTTGCAACTTGAAATAATTAAATCGTTAATCAATTCGCACACTATCCACAAATTTTTCTACACACAAGTGAATAACAAATCACAACTGCAAAATAATGAAGACACCGATGTTTGGTAACGCAGTTCGGCACACTCTGCCTACGTCTGCGGGGCCCTCACCCAGATTAATTACTTTCACTGTAGTTCAACAAAATTACACAAGATTAATCTAACCACTTAATCTTTGTAACTATCCCACAA
>JAOSBP010000206.1:33724043-33734575 GCA_027563825.1 Erythroxylum mucronatum
ACAAATAAATAATTACTTCACTGGTCTCTGTGGTTCGACTCTATTCACCACTTTACTCGCTTAAGTGTTCTAGAGTAAGAATTTATTTTTGCTGGTTTGACACGCCATCAACAATTTGTAAGTAAAATTTTAAAAATTTTGTAATATATGATAACGCCACAGGTTTATACTGAAGTTATAGGTTTTAATTTGAAAATGATCTAACATAACTTACAGATTACGTTGGTTTCGTCTGGAATGTACTCAAGAAATATCTCATTCAAGTTCAAAGAGATGATAGATCTTGAGGGTTATATATGGAAGAACATCTCTCAACCGACAAAGAATTTTTATTATCAAGAGTTTGATATACACAAAATATATTCTTTAATTTTTTATTTCATCTAAAATTTATACATTAATTAAATAAATATTGTCGTTTATAAGTATTCATTGTACATTTTTTTCATAAAGAATTTTTTTAGGACCCAAAATTTGACATTGTAATTTATAATTTATGGGAGAGGGGAGCTCGTATGCGTTATAGAGTCTTCCTTGCTTCGATACACAAGAATGGTATACAACCACCATATATATCTGAAGAAATATGGAGTCGTTGGCAGCAGTATTGAGCATCACCAGTGGCAATATCCATTTCAGAGCATAATTCTGCCAACAGACATAGAGGACCAGACGGAGGGAACCTATCTGTACACACTGGAGGATCTTTGACCCACTAGGAGCATGCACTTGAACATGTAAGTATCAAAATTTTACACTTATATTATGATTTTTGTACTTTGATGTATGAAATTTGATTTCAAGGTAATTTGATATATGAAATTTAAAATGAAAATATATGTCATTATGGAGAATAATAATGTTATAAATGTCTAGTTCTATTAATGGTTGTGTTGTTGAGTTAATTTTTTGTATAACAGGGGATAAATATCATAAAAATAGAAAATATTCTGCTGAACTTTCATAAATTTTAGTTCACTTATAACAATTTATTCTGATGCAGGAAAGGTCTATAGGTAGGAAGCCTACACCACGCTAATTCTTTTTACACACTCACATCAACAAGCATGATGATGTGATCTTCTTCAATACCCAATGCAGACAAGCTTATGTATGTAAAATCTATACTTTAATATTAATTATTAAAAAGTATCACTTATTAATATAAACAATTATAATGATAGAACCAAATACAAGAAGGCATTGAACCACAATCTTAGAACCCTGAAATTGTCGATGAGAGTTAGGTGTATTTTGATGCAGTGGGTGGTAGAGACCGCCGTTGAAGGATTTTAAGCTTAGGTTTATTTGTAAGGATGGCAAAAAGGGCCTAGCCTGTCATTTTCTTGGCCCGGGTTGATCGTTTTTTACCAGTTTTCTTAAAAAATACCACAAGGAGGAGTTTGTAGATTTTCTTTTTTCGTGCCACGGGCAAATCAACTAGTGGTCAGGTCAGGCCACAGGTAGGTCTATCCAAGCCCATAGGGCCATGGTGGCCCGGGGTTAAGTCGGGCTAGGTCAGGAGCAGCCTAGGCCCAACCTGATTTAGTGACATCTTTATTCATTTGCGAACACATGTTGTTCGCAATGCTAGACATCCACTATAGCTGGATTTAGTAGGTGGTCCACATCAAATGAGAGAGTCATCTAGCTTGCGAGCACAATGGAGAGGTTGACAACTTAGTTGTAACAGTTGATGGAATACATAGCCCAACTCTGTAATGAGATGGGTCAATTGAAGGGGAGGGACAATACCTTATCGCAGCAGTTAGAGCATCCGCCTTCACCACCTACATAGATTAGATGAATAAGTGAATGTATTTGGTGTTTTGCTACTCTTAAGTTTTTACAGTTAATTTCAAGATGCTTATCTGTGTACATTTTAATTTTTTTATTATATTAACAAACAGGATAATATTTACTTTATATTTATCAATCAATGTTATATTATTTACACAAATTAAATATACAAAAAAATCATAAGATTTTGAACAAAAAACTTGGGTAAGAAGTGAATAGTGATAGTAGAAATTTATCAAAGCTAAATTTCCCGACGGAACAATAATATTAGCGACGGAACAATACCTTTTGTTGGTACATTCCATCGCTAATTAGCGACGGAATAAATAAATCCGTCTGTAAGTTACCTACAGAATATATCATTTCGTAGGTAAAAATTTAGCGACAGTTCATGTTTCTATCGATAAATTTAGCGACGAATTGTTAAATGTCCATTGGTAACTTTAGCGATGGATATATGATTTACCGTCGGCAAATTCACCAACGGAATATTGAAATTCCATCCACAAAGTGGCGACGGAATACTATAAATCTGTCGGTAAATTTTCTTTAACTTACTAACAAAAATCCAAAATTTTATCGTTAATGTTATCGATGGGCTCATAAACTTCCATCGTTAAATTTACCAATGGTTTTTTCTCTGACGTTTCTTTTTGTTGAAAATTTCTGTCGCCAAATTTGTTTCCCAACGGAAAGACTTTACTTTCTGTCAATAATTTCCATTGCAAAATCTATTTTTCTTGCAGTAATCATTATAAGAAAATCTATAGACACATAAGTAATATTTTATTTGAGATCTTCATAGTCGGGTCAGTTTAGTAAACTTATTCTCTAATAAGCACTCATACATCAGTTTAAGTATCTTCATACTTTAAATTAGAAGATTAATTATTTTTTTCATAAGAAAGAAATATAATATGTGCCAATTTCACCGTTTCATTGATATTCTGACTTAATGAAACCATAACTAGGAATAATTTAAGAATAATACATAAATGTAAATTGAATATCATAATTATGATCTCATCATAATTTCAATTATATATTAATTATTTAAAATATTTTACATTTAATATTAAAACATCAAATATAATTTACATAACACATAAAGATAAAGAATGTCTTTATTAATTAAATAATAATGTTATACATAAGATTACAACCAATTGATTGGCTGCAATGACATAATCTAACAGAATATTCATCTAATCTCGGTTCAGTTCAAACAAAAATTGCATGATACTAACAAATAGAATAAAATCTCAATCAAATAACAAAAATTCAATTAGACTCAATTCACTGGCAAATTTAATCTGTCAAATTTATTCTATTTACTGTTCAGTAAGAATCTGCACTAGAAGCTGCCCAACTCAACAGCTAAATTTGAGTTATAACATGTTTAGTTTCATCACCTACAGAGAGAGAGAATGTTGAGTTTGCTATTCTGTTGCTGTACTGCACACTTACTTTATATTCACCTAAAAAGCCAATAAAGCTATATGAGCCTTGACCATCACTTTGACCTCTCAAGTTCCCAGTTCTCCAACTTCTCAGTAACTTTTCAACCACATCACCAGCAGGCAGGTTGTTAAGATTGTTGTCCGTAAGACACATTTGGGAACACCCATAAGGATGGAGTGCTGTCCAAAGCATAATCCCATTAACTGCAGGATGTGAGAAGCCTTCTCTTAATACTTGATCAAGATATATTGCCTGCATAAGATATTGTAAGGAACAATTATTAGATATGAATATATAAATATGTCATTATCATAATAGAATGTGTGTGGTATGGTAACCTGAGTTTTATGATCAAATTGGCTGCTGATATCAACTTCTGTGAGCCAAATAGGAAGCTTTAGAGTAGCCAACTTGTCCAGGATTGCTCTCATTAGAGGAAGATTAGGTGTGGAAAAATGGCTCTCCAAGCCAATCCCATTCATTGATACTCCTTTGTGTTTAAGTTCTTTTATCCTCGAAATGTATATGTCTACCGTGGAATTAGGATCGCTGCAAGTCTCAATCACATTGTACTCATTCAAAAACAAGGTTGCTAAAGGATCTGATTTCTGTGCTGTCAAGTAGAATTGTAAGGTTGCATCAGGACCGAGCCGTTGCTCATAGAAATCAAAATGCAACATTTCGTTGCTAACATCCCAATGTATGAACTGTTCTTTGTATTTGTTCATCAGGCTTTGTATTCTTGAGTTCACAGCCGATTTCAGGGCAGTGCCCGTTAGATTTTTCACCCATGCTGGATTATATTTGGGGTCTTCCCAGAATATGTTATGGCCTCTAGCAACTATTCTGTTGGCTTGAACAAATTCTAACATTTGGTCTGGCACGCTGTAATTGACCTTCCCTTGCTCAGGCTCTGTGGCATACCATTTGAGCTCATTTTCGAAAACAGCTGCATTGAATCGTTCGACAAACCATTTCTGGAGGGGAAAAAAATTGAAACTATTTCAATTATCTGCAAAGGGGCCGTTTTACCTTTTATTAGATCTTTATTGTCTACGATTTGTTGCAAATGCTCGTGACGGATTACTAGTAAGTTTAAGCTTACCTGGTACGCCTGATTTCCAAGAATGGTACTTGCTATTGCTGATCCAAATGGGAAATCCTTTGAGATTTGTTGTAACGTAATGTTTGCATCTTTGACAGTTTCTCCGTTGCTATCTATCACATGAATCATCACAGCGCGCTGCCTTAGCTGACAAAACATGAACTACTGTGTCAGTATTGTTGATCAATTTAATCATTTCAAGTAAAAACAGAATCTTTAACACTCAAAAGGCTCTTCTCATCCATTCCCAGTATAAGATTGCTGAGTATCTAACAATATTACGTAATTTATATGGCAGCATCAGCATATATTTCAGAAACAAAGATGAAAAATAAAATGGTACCAGAATTTACTTTTTCAATTAAGTGATTCTGACTTTTTCTCCATTGCTTCTCAGTGAATCGCTGTAATGAAGTGCTTGCTGTTTCAACATCAATGTTCTTGCCTGTTGAACTCTGTGTAATCAATACAATGGGAAAAGAGGTTAAAGCAGGTCTTGTGCAATCACATCATTTCAGGCAAAGACGTGTAACGGGGCAACTCTTCCTGTTCCTTAAGTTCCTTCTACTTCAGATCAGTTCAAAGAAGTCTGATCCTGAGGTTTCTAAAAATGTACAGGGTTTTCTCTTCGGGAATAGTATTGTCATATCTCTGAACTTGTTCATGTCAGGACCCATTTTATTTCGGATCTTAAGATAGCATAAGAAAATGGTGACTACTGATTTACCTTGAAGCTTATTGTTGATGATTTTGAAGGTGAATGAAGGATGAATCCACCCTTAAGAAATGACCAGCATCCATGCTTGGCCAAAACAGTCCCCACACAGTCAGATGTGTTACCGTCTGTGGATAGGATTGCTGTTACCATAGTTGATTCTACTCCATCTATCTTGACCCAGGCTGTTTTTACCAAGTTTTTATGTAACATATCAGTAAACTTCCAAGAAAATCTATTTCCTGAGGGGCATTATGAATCAAATTTGAAGCAAAGTTCACAGCTTATGCAACTAAGGAAGCGGACATATTTCCGCGAAGCACATTCAGGATTTTTTTTTTCTTCACCGTTTATCTAATTTGTGCGTCCTGTAATCGGATTGATGGACAATAGGTAAATATTTCTTAGAAGGTGGTGAAGCTCTTTCCTAATGAAAACAGTAACTGATTCTTAGAATGAATCCAAACGCTGGTTAATCTAATCAGCATCATATATACCTCATGCGGCTTTTGCTTTGGCTATTGCCACAATGTTGGAAGTCTGAATTCTGAAGAACCCCCGTAAGGAGCTCAAGTTTATACGTAACTTCACAAAGAAGAAGATTGAGAACTCAACTGGATAAAGAGTAAATCCCTTCGCTGAGATTGTGCAATGAAATAACTAGTCTGTGAGAATGTGAAAACTGGCTAATGCTGCGTGGAGGTTGATCTTTCAGAATCCCTCCATTATAAAGTGCCTCTTCTGGTTGTGCTTTACACTGAAAATGAACCACACGGCGGTGTCACATGGAAGCTATAACCAATAGTTTAGTGAGCTCAAAAGCAGGACATTCTAACAGTACTATGTATCATCAAAACAACTCTGGAAATAAAAGTTTGAGACTGAAAATGTATTGAAAATCACTTGGACGGATCCCAGGCCTAGTTACCTCTGTGTAAGCTGTGTGGTCGTAGCCAGTTCCATCTGCAGTAATGAAACAAGTCATCAAACTTGATAATAAACAAACATGACCAATCACCTATGTTAATGAGAGATGCTACCATGAGGAGCAGCCAAGGAAAGCATCACAAGGAGACTGAAAACCAGGAAAACCATGACGAAAGAATGTTGCATGAAGTGCTTGCTGTTGTTGTTGGTCCCAAGAAACACCATCTTGTTCACCAATGGAATAAGGCTCATCACAAGTCTGCTTCTTTTTCCCTCTGTATTTGCTTGCCTACAAAGAGTGGTGGCAGAGAACTAAGATGTGTTATTAAGGACTGAAGAGGAGAAATGGGTTCACAAGGGAAACAGTGCAGGTAGAGGGACCCCTAATCCTGCTGAGGGAGAGGTTCATGTGAACTTTAGAGGCAGGTAACGACCAACCCCATACATACATTTCTCATCTCTTTTGATGCTCTTTCTCAATTTATCTTTTGCTTATGATTTCCTTTGTTTGTTAGTTACATCATTTGGTCATGTACTCCATAGTACGTACGTCAAAGGCACAAATTCCGTTATTTGGCTTTTAGCGGGGATTTGATCATCAATTACTACTCTTTGAATTGATGAAGATTAAGGATCAGGTGTCAAGTCATTATTTGTATCACATTTCCAACGCTTATGTGCAGATTCTGTAAACTCTCGCTTCCTTGTACGATTATGCAGAATCTTACAAAATCTTAAACATATATAATTAATTCTCGCCTATAAAGTAGCTGTACTTTGTGTTGGGCCTCGTTTCCGGAACTCAACTCTTGCAGAACTCATAAAGCGTGTGCACATTTCTCTTTCACAAAAGTCATACACTAAACACTCATTTCATGTATTAACCTCAAAATATCATTGCAATTGCTTCAATTACCATTACCCAAATACAACATTAAACACCACTAATTCCTCATTTAATTTCATTTAATAAATCAAACTTCCAAGAGAAAGTTCGGGGTCCAACACCTTGATCCATAAAATTGTTTGGTGTTGGTACGAAAATCAGACTCTTTAGATTCTTTTCTATGTTTATATTCTTTTCCTCGCTTTCTCACTTTTGTCTCTTATGTGATGGTTATTGACATAAACAACTTAATAGGCAAGAATAGGACCAAAAGAGACGATGTTTATAAGTGGTTTTTGAGAAAACCACCTTTTAACTACCACACCCATTATGTCGGTATTAAGCGTTATAAACATTTATTACATGAGACATTAATAATCTAATATTCTCCCACGTGGTTCATGTAGCATTGCCATCTTTATAAGTCATTTAAATTTAATGAGAATTGAATACATTATTCATCATAATCAAGAATTAGAACTAACGTGAGTCATGGTAGTTGTATATGATTTCAATGACATATTCCCTTCCATGTACTACAAAGTTAGTCTTCTCCATGAAATGATCAATAAATGGGAAACACATAATTAATCAAAAAAATGTCTATTAAGACAGAAAAATGTTATCATCATTCCATTCAATTCCGGATATACATTCGGAAAACCAAGTAAATTAGAAACAAATTCAATAATGAGCTCAGAATGTCAATTACATTAAAACATAAACGTCATCATAATATGCATTAATGCCTATTCAACAATAATGCCCATACTATCAATATTCCCTGTTAGGAGTGAAATGCAACGTGTTTTAGAGTATAGTTTGATATGTGTTTAGTCGTTTATTCGATTGTTTAGTATGTGTTTAGGGTAAAATTGTGTTAGTTTATGATTTATTTGTGTTTTAAGTGTTTTATGGGTTAGAACAATCCTTTGAGCTCAAATATGATGTTTTTGAGATACCTTGATGTGCTTAGTAATATTTCAAGGTAAAAATCAAAGAAGGGAGGAGTTTCGGGCAACTTAGGGCTAATTCATGGCCCACGATCGTGACAAAAAGGCCTGACATAGGCCATGATCATGGCCTGCATCGGGCAGATGCGTAGCCACTCCCAAACTTTGTGTTTTGAGGGATTTTTTGGACCTTTCGGATACCAGAAAAAAACCTAGTTTAACCCTAAATACAAAAGAACATAAATAGAACAAGAAGAAGAGAAAGGAGGAGCTTTTGTATTAGCCACTTTTGAGAGAAACCCTAAAGATGACTGTTGAGAGATTGAGAAAGAGAAGAAGGAAGAGAGAAGTGGAGAAGAAGCCGACATCGACATACTTTCTGGATCAGGAGTTTCCCAACGTTGTTGCCTCCCGTCTTTGTTCAAGATCATATTTCTTGTTATTTTCTATTTTTATTATTATATAGAACTGAGAATAGTAGTTTGATGATAGGATGTGTGTATGTTGAGATGTTCTAAACTCACCTATGGGCTTTTATCTTTGATTTAATAAAATCTGAATGTTTTTATGTTTATTGGATTTATTGTGATTGATTTCTATGATTGTATAATTTGGTAATAAATAGAGAGGGTGAATCGAATGAAAAATAATTAAATTGGGCTAACGAGAGTTAGGTGCTTTAATAAGAACGAGAAATTAATCAAATTGGTAATTGTGTGAAGAGAGATCTCGTATAAGTTTCCGATAGTTTATTTGACAACTTCAGATCTAATTAGTTTTTTGGATAGGTTGTTAATTGAGAAATTGCAATTTTCCATAATTTGAATATGGTTTATAATTTAGGGTTAATGGTTATAACTCGAGAGAGAGTAATCAACCCTAGGATCGTCTAGAACCAATAATTCAGTAAGTTATAATCTATTAGGTTAGTATTAAAGATAGGTAAAATTTCCTTTCTCTCAATTGATAGTTCCTTTAGGTTAATTCTTGAGTGTGTTGTAATAGCTAAATTGTTAATATTTTTGTAATTGATTCTTGGATTGAATTGCGTGATTGAATTGAATTCTTATTTTAGTTTTGCTATCTTTTGAATACCTGCAAATTGTGTTGGCCTTAGATTTAGGACTAGATTATCCTTCCTCATGGGATTGACACCATAGGTATTACGCGAATGACCCGTACGCTGGCAGATTATCGAGGTTAATCATTAGAACTTACACATATCAAAAAACCAGGATCAAATTTTTGGCGTCGTTCCCAAGGAGGCGATTAGTTTAGTTCTTTAGGCTAAGGCTTTTGCACTATCTTTTGTTTTTAAAAAAATAGAGAAAGAAGTTTAGGGCATAAAGAAAAGACACAATAAGACATCTTAGAATGAGAAATGAGACATCTGAAGAGCTAGATACTAAGAAGAGATGGAAAGAACAATGATGGAAGATAGATATTATAAGTAACGATCCTAATTGGAACATGTACATTCCGGGATGGCGGAACCACCTCGACTTCTATTGGTCCAATAATATAGGGACTCATTTAGGACGTCAAGACCTATTAGGATTTCAACAAGATGAGTCTAGTTCATAGAATTCTAAATTGGACAAGATCCTAGATAAACTCATAGACATGGAAGAGAGCCAAAAGAGTCTAGAAGAGCAAATTGAGCAAGTAACAAAAAATCATGCCTCGTTTATTGTTGGGCCTCGATTCCGGAGCCCAACGTCCTGAGATATGAGCCTTGCTGGAAGCCTTAAAGGTGTCAGTTGCTGTCATTTCATATTGGCGGCGAGCGCATCTTAGCGAAATCATCAAAATCATAAATTTACTTCTTCCTAAAAGTGTAACTCTAAGTCTCTAAATTAATTAGAAACAAGAATAATCTCAAGCTGAGTTCCATAACTCAAGATATGCTCAAAATACCGAACTGTGCTCAAAGCCCAAACATATCCTCATAACCGACCCCTAAATTGCTTTCCATCAGAATATCTCAATTGAACTCCAAATGATACAAAATTTTATGGGTAGATACCTATGTGTCTCATAAATCCATTGGCTCAAGAATCACCCCATTTGGAGGTCGGATGAGGGAGTTATGCCCAAAACACTAGACCATGATCATTTCCAAAATCAGTTTTGACCTCTCATGGCGCGAATGCCATAACATTTTCCACAAATGTCCAAATGCTTTCGTTCTTGTTCCATTTAAAAGCTAACATCCATATCTACAAATTGTATTAGAGGCCTCAAAGCTAGATTCGGCCTTAAAATTGGTAAAAATTGCAAAACACTGTAGCTGACCCGAATATGTCCGTTAAACGGACATAGATGTCCGCTTAACGGACATGGATCGGCAAAATATATTTTTCACCCGAATCTGTCCGTTAAAAGGACATGCATGTCCGTTTAACGGACACATACTGTCCAAAGTGTCCAAAATCACCCGAAAAGGTCCATTCAACGGACTCCCATGTCTGTTTAACGGACATACACTAGACAAACACTCCAAATTCCTTCTTTCATGCTTCCTAACACCTTCCTATCAACATAAACACTTATAATCTTCCCAAAATCACTTACTCTAGTGCAATTTCACTTCATACTAACTCAAACACCAAACTTCAACTGGACCATCAACTCAACACAACCAAAAACACTCATACAATGCTCATCAATCACAAACCTAATCAT
>JAOSBP010000206.1:33759532-33783147 GCA_027563825.1 Erythroxylum mucronatum
TTCATGTAATTGATGAAACTTTTGATAATGTAATTACATTTTGGTTGTTTGTGCTTGGCTGAGTTTCCGCGGTTTTCTATCTTCGATTTGTCTCGACAAATCACCCCGGGTTCAATCTTGGGGGTTAGAATTCGGGCCCAACGGCCTCCGTCTTTGCTTCTGTTTCGGATAGTTGGGTTTCCGGTACGGGGTCCAGCACTGTACGACTGGGCTCCGGGATCGGGATCCAACATTGACTGTCTTTCACTACATCTTTTGCTCATCACCTGGAGGTGGGGACGGAAAAGGGGTGAGCTTAAAGCTTCTGGGTAACAAGTTTATAACGAAGAATAAGCAAAATCGTTGAAATGTTCATTTGTCATATTAAAAATCATAATGAATTCATAAAATGCTTCGTTCTCAAATTGTCAGTCAAATTCGCAATTCGAACTCAAAACTTATAGTTAAAAAAATATCATCACATCAACACAGTATATCCATTTAACCATCAATACAAAACACTCAATTTATGCAACATATTGGACAATTCAAAGATGTAATGCATAAATAAATGGCTCGAGAGTTCTGTGGAACAGAACGGATAAACCGAAGTTTATACCGTGAACAAAACAAGTCTGATTTCTCAGGATCTCGTGGCCTCAAGCGGGCAGCCGGTAGAAGGCTATATGTCGACGTGCACGTGACTAACGAAACGTTCCTCTCTTGCCCAAACAAAGCACATATTCATTTCATGCTCATATCAATTTATCGAATGCTCATACTTTCGAGCTTTTCTATCTTTTCATTCATACAAAACGCCATGACATGTTTCAATGGCATAACTTGATCATTATTCATAAATTACAATGCATTTTTAATAATCACAATAATTCATTATCGAGCAAGTTAAAATACAATACACATGCATTTTTCCACATTCACAACAATTCAAATTCAATTAATTAAGCATATACAGACATAAGCAAATTCTTTAAATCATTTAAAATCAGTATATGAAGTAATTGAAATCATTTAGTTCTCTTGATTTGGAAAAACATTAATGACTCATTATTCAATTATAAACATGAAACCCACATTAGAAATCCTTGCTCAAATACTTGCTCAAAAGTTCCTCATCCTTTGCTCCTCTTGCCGTCTTTGATTTCCTTTAACAATAGCCAAAAATTCCATTCAATAGGAATTCCAATTTATGATCAGGTAAATGAAGAAATTCGATAATACTTTCTTCTAGAACAATTTTCCCCATTGTCTTAAGTTTCTAATGACTCCAAAATCATTCAATTTGGTTAAGTAGTCCGAAAGTTATACTTCAAACATGTTGGGACTATCCTTATGCTGAAACGATATTCTATACTCAACTTCCATCCAAATATTGAGATCCTTATTGACTAAATTAAAACTTCATTTCTTCATAAAACTTGTATCCCTATGTCTCGAGTTTACGCCAAATCAAATATCACTCAATTTGGACATCTATAGCAAAAGTTATGCCCAAAATACCAAAACATGTCTGTGCAGTCGCGACGAAGGCAAAAGTTCGCCGCGGCGAACTTCTTCAGAAACTTCCCAAAGACCTATTTTTTGACATTCTTCATCTATATACTTCCCTCTTAAAAGAATTTCGTCCTCGAAATTCTTATCTGATTGATCAGGAGTGCAGGATGTTCCTCTGTTTCTCATTTAACTTCATCAGTCGAATACTTTCTTTCAAATGACCGTAGTCAATAGACTCACTCGTTCTTTCAATCCCTTATTTGGTCATTCACTTTCTTGACTAGTTCCTCATTATCTTCTAGATCACTCACAAATTTTTCCACTTCCTATGTCAATAACACTAATAACATATCATATCAATATTTCCTTAATGTACTCAAGTATATCACATTTCGAGCTAAGACATCTTTTATCAGTGGCACTAACTTATAATAATTTCATATAGACCAATTCATATTGGGCTTAGCAAATCCTTTTTCCTAACCTGAGCATACCTTGAACTCTATGTAAGCACACCTTGGTAAGGAGATACCCTTAGAGACAATTCATCTTTCTTGAATCACTTAATTTCTAATACTGATCGATTTCACTTATCAATAACCTCTCCAATCAATCTGACATTCAATCATTTTTAGGCCTTAATCATCATAATACAAAAGCGAACGACTGTTTTCGTCATCTAACTCCTCATACAGTATTATAATGAAATCACTTTGATAACGATTGTGATGCTTAAAGTCAAATAGAACTATAAATTGATCTCATGTTCCTATAAACTCCAAACTATAAACTTTAAGCATATCTCCGACAGTTAAGACCATCGACAATTCAACATTCAGTCACTGATTTTACGTTCTAAGCCATTACATGATGTTTCGACTTATTTCTACTAGGATGTATAGCTTAAGTTACCATTTGTACTTTACTAACAATCTCTTTGCTCAATCATCTATATCAGTACACATACTTCTTATTTCATTCACAAAGTATCATTTTTCTCCTATTCAAACTCAAAATTTGTATTCATTTTCGATTTCTTAGTAAGATTCACAATTGTTGATACACTGCTATTGAATTCTCTATTCAATGCATCTGATTATAACACGAGCTTTACCAGTATAACACTCATTTGTACAATCAAAATCCTTTAAACAATTCTATCTATTGCCTCAGTCTCGTATTCAATTCTTTCATCTCAGTATTCACCTCAAAAATTACGTGATCTGCATATTTCAAAATGTTTCTGTACTTATACTATCTCCAAACTTTCAGCATAATCACTATTGTTGCAAGTTTCGATTCATATATCAAATAATCACTGAGGTTTCAATTATCTCCATACGTATGTGGTTCAGTCGGATTTTGCTGGATCGGAATGTCATTGTCTTGGTCCATGATCTTGCGTGATCTTGACTATCGAACACTTGTAAAACGAACAAAGGCACGCCAGAGGTTGTTTTTTGAGAGGCCCCTCCGACGCTCAAGTCAATATTCTGATAGGGTTTTGGCCGCTGTAAACAGAGAAAAGCAAGGTTATATTCTCGTACCTGAATCACGATAGAATAGTACCTTATATACTTAGAGTTGTCGCTAGGTTTAGGTCTTTACGTGAGTCGTTGTGTTTGCATGGGAGTCTAATTCCTGATGAGCCTGACAGAGTGACAACCCGTGGTGGACGTGTGTAGATGGACCTAGGCCTAGCACAACCGACCCTACCAAAAAGATACCAGAGAGTCACAAACGTAAAAGAAGATTTATTTTAGGTGAACTGCTGACTTTGTTGAACTGGGAAGAAAGTTGAAGTGCTGGATTTAGACTGGAACAGTATCCAACCACAAGCCTTAGTTAGGTGGTGGGCTCAACTTGGCAGCCCCCCTTTAGCATGTGAGAGCTGTGGCTGTCTTCTCTTCTGAACTCTTTTTTCTTTTCCTTACAAACGCGTTCATGGTCATGGGCATATGGGAGGGTACGAGTACGACTGTTAAATCAAAATTAAAAAATTCTCTATCTGTATTTTTAATTTCATATTACTTTTAAGTACAGTTTACTTTAATGAATAAAATATCTTCTAATTACAGCATCACTTCATTCTGTAAATCGACAAGCACCGCTTCATCATTAATGTTGAGATGCTTGTAAAAACACTCCTGAAATCAATAATTTCCCTAAAGAGGGCTCTAGAGCCGTCGTGTCCAAGGAAGGCCTGAAGGGTCGCGGAGTGAGTTGGTTTAGTCCACAGTTTCTTCTTTCTGTGGCTGTGCTATTGCCGCGTTGAGTTACCTCACACCGTTACTTGTTAGGTGTCCAAGTCGTATACTTAGATGGGCAAACTTTGCGTGTGGATATTTTTGGAAGTCTTGTTTCCGGTTAAGCAACAACTCGGCACTAATTTGACATAATTTGCCCATTTGGAAACTCTGAAAGGTCTGGACCAAAAACACAAGAACTCCGATAGCTGATTCCCCTTTGCGTTTGTGATCAGAAAGAGGTATGTGCAGAAATAACTCCATTTTGAATCATGATCACTTTATGATAAAAAGTATTGTTAGATTATTTAGAGGGTTTTTAACCAATACGCATTCTGTGTGTCATGAAATCATCACCATTCACGTAACCATCAGGCCACCAGATCAACGGCTCAAATCAGAAAAGACAGAATTGGAACTGATTTTTTAAAAGGTACAGAGTATCCTTACCTTTATTTAGATCCCTTCCAAAACATAATTATAGCGTATGGGGAAACAGTGCAAGATAATCTTCCTGAAAGATGCTTCCATTGTTGATAAGCTTTCACAAGTTACATCACAATACGTGGCCTCAATCATAGCGTGGCCGCCCAAGATAAAAAAGCCGACAGAACTTGTTGCCAGTGATACGGCACATAGCTTATGCAAGGTGCTAAAAATTTCATACCACACATTTGTTATTATCCATCAGAAAACGAAAGGGACAATTATAGAATGGGTCACTTACTTCATATATTTTACAAAGAGAATTCTTATTTTTAATATAATTTGTTATTTTAAAAAATCAATATCATAATTTAAATTCAATCTCCTTCACTCTGTTTCATTATTTATTTCATCTCTTTTCTTATCTTCTTTCTTTCTCTATGTTTTTTCCCTCTTAGTTTAAGATTATTTATTATATTCAAGACAAATCATCTCACTTTACTTAATGACTTAATCAATCATCTTACTGTCGGACCCCCGATTTCGCCGATGATAATATAATGACGGCCTTATTTTTAATTATAACATGTGTGTTTAAAAGAATTATTCCGTATGTATTATCTTATTTTATAAAGATTATTTCATTTAAAAATATAATTATTTATCAGTTATATCACTATTAAATATTTGTATTTTCCTCACTCTGCCAGAATAATTACCTTACTCGATCGAAAGCACAATTTTTTTTCCTAATGAAATTACTTGCATCATTCTTAAGTGTCAAAAATAAAAAAAAAGTTGATAGTATTAAAAGTATTTCAACTAGTCCTAAATACAAAAAAATAACCCAACGATTCTCATTTTTAAAAAACTGCTTTTAATTATTTTAAGGGAAAATAAGAAAAGACAACATCATTTAATATAATATATTTTTAGTGGCTTAATCGAATAATATACTTTTATATAATATCGGTTTCTCCTTTTTGTCTTTACCTTTCATGACAGCTTAAAATAATCGGCACGCATGAGTATTATGAAAAGGGAATCTTAATGGCATAGTAATATAGTATAGTGATCATGATCACTTGAAATTCTTATGATCACTTGAACTTCTTAAGATTATGGGAATCATTAGGAGGTCCAATTATCAAATAAGGAGACTGATCAAGAAGCTAACAAGAAAAATGATTGTACGTGTTCAAAATGAACATTTCTTACTTATAGGTGATGGTATAAAGAAGGAAAAGGAAGAGCATAATCTCTGGTACAGGTGAAAGGCAAGAACGAAAAGTAGGTTAGAGGTATATTTACGAGAATGCGATCCAATTGGCATGTGTTGCTCAGGTTCAATCATTGCGGGTAAGCGGGGCTTGCATAAATTTTCTATTGGTAGACCCTCACTGGACTTATCACCAGTACGGTAGTACCATATCAGATATGTTGCTTTGCGTTTTTATCTTTAATTTAGAGAAAGAAATCAAGCCTGGATCTTATTATATTTCTACTTTTTGTGATTGCTGAAATTGACAGCAAAGCGGACAGCGGTTTTGTATGCATTACAATATGGGCACTCAGCACTCATCCTCGTCACCACAAGACAAACTTATCCTAATCCAACTCGCACCCCACATTCTTGTTCTTTTACAAAATTCGTGCCGGTCGTGAATCCCGACGATAACTTAACCCGCTTATTGTTATCGTGAACTGGTCTCTTGTGAACTTTCTTTTGTGATTCATTTTCCTGGACAAAAAACAGCTCCAATCCCTTGAAGGTTCTGTACCCCGTGTTACAGTCTGGATGAGATGGGGAATTATGTTGAGTTGTTCAAACTACGTGAACATTCTTTTAATAGTATACATTCACCACGAAACATGGTTTCCTTGTGCTCCTGCGTATGCATATTTGATTCTTGTGGCATTTAACAGCTATAATTATTCTTGGACTCTTCCAAATAATGAAAGCCATGTAGGGTCTTAAGATTGTCAAATTAAACAGTAGCCACTCACTACATGAACGGCTTCAATTTGTTTGCTGTTGCTGATATTTTTTCTACATTTTTGTCGTAGCACAACAGACTGAGCTGTTTAGATGTGACGTGCATCCACATTTAGAGGGCGGGTATTAGTTCTAAATCGTTTTGTCTATTAAGACTTTGATCTCGACAGCTTCTACACTGTTATTCATTGTCAGGCTTGTTTCCTATGAATTTAGAACATTTAAATCTTACAATTCCAATATTAGAATAGTTATATATCATATATTTTATATTTTATCAAAAAATAGGATACTAAGTGAGAAATATTATATTTTTCACTTAACACACACGTAAAAAGTTTTCATTGTTGGGTATAGATATACTATTTCTTCATTTTTATTCAACGCAAAACTTGCTTTAAAGATAGGAAAACTTGTATGCAATTTACCCAAAGTACGCTAGTGTTATGGATTTCTACAAAAGATCCTTTCACCAAGAAAAGATTCTACGACATGAAGATTAGATGAGATGATGATTTTTATTACATATGCACGTCAAATGCACAAAATCTGTCAGCATGAAAACATAGCTACCTAGTATATCCTACCACTCCTCCCCCAGCAAATTAAAATACTTCTACAAACATTAAAGTTATTAGTGAACCATTAGGTAGGTTTTGTTTTGGAATCAAAGCATATAAATTACACGAAAAGAAAGAAGAATCATCACGAAGTTTTCTGCGTGGAAAATGATCCATCAATCGGTATGAAAAGTTTTTCTACAGAACCTTTTGTTTTCTAGCAAACTTCTGTTCCTGCGTAAATGCATCAGGCATTGTTTTCCTCAGGCCTGTCCCGCAATTACAGTGCCCACCGTTTTTGTTATGGACAACGACATTGTTCTGATCAAATCCAAGAGCTCTTAGTACACAACTCTCTTATCCCATTGGAGTAATCAGTAATTCTCGCAGCTGCAAAGTCTTTGTGATAGAGTTTTTCCTTGCTTTTATTAAGAGGATTGTTAGATTATGCCCTCGTAATCAATCAGTTTGCTGCAATTTTAATGTACGATGTTATTATTTAATTAATTAAAAAAATTCTTTATCTTTGTGTATTATATTAATTACATTTGATTCCTTAATGCTAAAGATAAAATCTTTGAAATAATTACTATGTAATCGAAATTATGACGAGATCATAATTATGAGATTTAATTTGCATTTATATATTATTCTCAAATGTTCCTAACTGTAATTTCATCAAGACGAAATATTGATGAAACAGTAAAACTTGCATATATTATGTTTATATCTTATGAAGAAAGTAATTGATCTCATAAATTAAAGTATAGAGATACTTACATTAATGTATGGACGCTTATTAAGGAAGAAATTCATTGAACTAACCTAATTATGAGGACCCCAAATAGAATATTACTTATTTTCTGTAGATTTTTTTCATAATGATAGTTGTATAATTGATCTTTAGACTTGAGATTACCTAGTTATCTCATATGAGAATTACTACGTTTTGATGCTACTTATAAATTGTCTTAGGATAATTCAGTCAATAGTATTTGGATGTAGTATGAACCATATAAAGATAGTTTGAGTAATTCAATAAAAGATTCATCACTTTAAAGTAATTAGAGAGCATGTTCTATTATTCTTAATTAGTAGTGATTAAGGAATTTTTTGGCAAGAGTGAATTGACATCTAAAAAGATTTTTTCAAATATCAATTATAAATCAATTACTAATTAATAAGAACCAATATAATTGGATACAAAAAGTAGACACTATATCTATATTCTATCCAATTAGATCATTGGATGATGATATATATCACAACCATGCATGGACAGGTTAAGTCAAACCACTTTGACATTTCTAATATTTGAGTGGTTATGATATGTTGCTTAATTTATGATTATAAGTTGTTTAGTTGAAGAATTAAAGATAAATTAAAAAAAGTTTTGATTCATCTCATTATAATTATAATTATTAGCAATATATTAGGACCTAATGGGTCACACATAATGAGTAATTTAAAGGAGAAAAATCAATTTCAATTAAGTTGTGCTTAATTATATGTGTCAAACCCAGGGAATCCCCTCGTACATACGCCCCTCGAAGGAGCAAACTATTTATCGTGGAGTAGATCGATGGTTATTTACTAAAAGCTAAGGGGAAAATTGGCTTTGTAATGGAGAGATAGAACCACCCGTCGAAAACAAAAAGCTTATAAGGCAATGGAAAAAGGCAGAAAATGTGGTGGTCATTAACTCATTATCGAAAGAGATATCCGACTCCTTCCTAGTGGTGACGACGACAAAGGATCTTTAGGAAGAACTAAAGGGATGTTATAGTGAAACCAGCGGACCTCACCTGTACCAAATCACATAAGAGGTTAGCAATCTGAGATAAGATAACAACACCGTGACTATTTATTTTACAAAGTTAAAAGGACTATAGAATGACCTCGATGCTTTGATGTCGATGAGTACGTGTAACTGTGAAAATGCTGGAAAAAACTTGGAAGTTTTTAACACTAACAGATTGATGTAGTTCTTGTTAGGACTTAGAGAGGAATACGCCACTGTGGTGAGCCAAATTATGTTGATGGAACCTTTACCGCAGGTAAATAAAACATACTCCATGATACTCACGATAGAGAAACAAAAGAATGTAAACACTAAAAACATAAATCAGATGAGGGTAGTTATAAGATCGTACATCAGCTAGGGAGGAGAACGAACTACGAAGCACGCCTTATAAGGGTGTGGATACCTTTTCTTTACAGACATATTGTCCCGAGCGAGTGTGTGGAAAAACAAAAACCGTGTGGGCTGGGCCCAAAGCGGACAATATCTAGATAAGTGGGTGGTGATACTAGGTGTCAGCCCAACCCTGAAAGACTCTTTTTCCAAGCCCTAACGCACCGGATCCCATCAGAATTTCGAAGTTAAACGTGCTAGGGCAAGAGCAGTACCAGAATGGGTGACCTTCTGAGAAGTTTTGTGGAAAAATAAAACTGTGCAGGCTGGCCCAAAGCAAACAATATCTGTGGGCAGGTGGTCAGGGCTGTTACAGTAGCTCTCATGGCAAACACAAACACCTTTAAGAAACAGGTAAACCCAGACTTCGTTGGGAAAAGATTCGGTAACTGGAGAGATGAAAAATTCTGTGAGCATTGCAAGGAAAAGGGGCACACGAAGGATACCTATTTCCAGCTGCATAGAATCCCAGAGTGGTACAAAGAACTGCAAAAGAAGAAGGGAAAACCAATGCATGCTGCAATGAACATGAACGTCCCCTTCGAGGAACAAAAGATTGAACCACAGTCCAAAACTAAAGTCGATATAGTAGCCCTCACGCTGCAAGTTCAGGACCTGATGCACATAATTAAGGGTAAATCCTCGGCTAAGATTAATCACGTAGCTTATAACAGCTATGCAGGTATGCACCCAAAGTTTTTTAATTTTGGCAGTAACAAAAATGATGACGGTACATGGATAGTAGACTCTGTGGCCTTCACACACATGAGCGATAATCCTATGATATTTACAAATAAAACCAAAATCCCTCAACTTAAACCTGTAATCCTACCAGACGACACAACCAATTCTGTTAACCATGTGGTCTCTGTTGATTTCCATAAAACTCTTCAATTAAACAACGTTCTTCACGTACCAACGTTCCACCAAAATTTGATGTTAGTCCACAAGCTAGCCACTTAAAACAACCTTGCTATCATTTTTGTGACTGACAAAGTGTATTTACAGGACCTGCGGACTAACGACATTGTAGCTGTGAGCAAGGCAGAAAGAGGAATATGCAAAGTCGGAGTGAACAACCTGCTAAACCCATACACCTTAAAAAGTCCTTCTCTAGATTGTTATGTTCAGAACCCAGTTGCTAACCATGTTTAAGATAACTTTGATATTTGGCATTTATGCCTTGGGCATATTCCAAAAGAAAAAATCACACATTTACCAAATTTATGCATTTCACTTCTTAAAAGTATTCTGTGTGGTATTTGTCCATTAGCCAAACAAATTAGAAAGCCATTCCCAACTCATAACATAAGCACCCAACGACCTTTTGAAATCTTACATATTGATTTATAGGGACCATATGGAATCAAAAATTTCGATAGCTCAAGGTATTTTTTAACCATAGTTGACGATTTCACAAGAGCCATGTGGACTTACTTATTAAATAGTAAGGATCAAGTGTACGAAACCCTAAAATTACCTAGCCATGATTGAAAACCAATACCAGACATCCATCCTTTGTATTCGTACTGATAATGGTACCGAATTTTTAAATACCGATTGCAAAGAGCTTTTCCAAATCAAAGGAATAGCCCACCAAAAATCGTGCCCTTACACACCTCAACAAAATGGCATTGTTGAACGCAAACACAAACACCTTCTCCAAATTACCAAGGCCTTGCTATACCAAAACAATTTACCCAAACATTTTTGGGGAGAAGCTCTATTCATGTCCACTTATATTATCAACCGACTCCCTACCAAAATTTTATCTTGGAAAACCTGATATGAAAAACTCTACCACAAACCACCCTCCTACAGTAATTTACGAGTTTTTGGTTGTCTCTGCTATGCAACAAATACCAAACCCTTTAAAGACAAATTAGAACCACGTGCACAAGAATGCGTTTTCTTGGGCTACATATCTGGACAGAAGGGATTTAAATTGCTTGATCTTAATGATTATAAAATTTTTGTATCACGAGATGTCATTTTTTACGAAACCCATTTTCCTTTTTCCAATCATGTACACCAACTTCACACTCCTATTTTCCCACACGTTCTTGACAACCCCACTGACCATATTACCACTTCCAACCTACCTCCTTCCCCCCATCAACCAGACAACGTTCTACCTACTTCCCCACCTACCTCACCAATTAACAACCAACCTACACCACTTCCATCAGAGACACATACTACTACCTCTTCTCAAACCGACCCAAACCTAACCTCACCCTATGTTCCACCATTTCGTCACAGCACTTGCACAAGTCTCATCCTTCTTATTTACGTGATTACATAACCTCCCTTCCATCCCTCGGCACAACTACAACATCCTCACCCCAGGTTTGCTCCCCATCTCATACTTCTTTATTATCTCATTCTTCCACCTCCTTCACTTTTATGGCCAACGTTGTTACTGAACGTGAACCTTTATCTTTTGCTACTGCCATTACTAATCCTTTTTGGGCTGCCCTATGAAGTTAGAGCTCGATGCACTTGAACAGAACAACACATGGGAGTTGGCCACTCTCTCAACAGGCAAACGAGCATTACATACAAAATGGAACTTCAAAATCAAACGTAAACTAAACGGGTCGGTGGATCGTCACAAGGCCAGATTAGTCATCCGTGGATATAGTTAGAAGGAAGGTTTGGACTACACCAAGATATTCTCCCTAGTTGCTAAGCCCACCACAGTCTAGGTGTTAATCGCGCTAGCCGCTGCCTTCAACTGGCCCTTGCACCACTGCGACATCAACAATGCATATCTCCGTGGATCTCTCACCAAAGAGTTATACATCGATCCTCCCTAAGGGTATTCCAAAGTTGCTCCAGGCCAAGACTGTCGTTTACGAAAATCTTTGTACGACCTTAAACAAGCCGGTTGACAGTGGAACCACGAAATCACCTCCAAACTCCAGGCTTACGGTTTTCTTCAATCCCCTTCGGATCCCTATTTATTCATAAAATGATTTGTTTAAAATTTTCTAGCTCTCATCCTTTACGTGGACGATGTCCTACTTACCAGTCCTTTAGAGGCACTCCTTATGGACGTAAAAACTTACCTACACAATTTGTTCACTATCAAAGACCTCAGACCAGTTACATATTTCATTGGACTCGAACTACATTGTTCCACTGAAGGCATATCCATTTCACAAGACAAATATATCCAGGATATCCTTACGGAAGCCACTTTAACAGACCTGAAAGTTAATATTGTTCCATTTCTGCAAGGCAGAAAACTCACACCCGATGATGGCCCTTTACTGCCCAACCCTGATCAAGCTCGACGTCACTTTTGTCGTCCATCAATTAACACAGTTCACCTCCACCCCACGCCAGCAACATTGGGACACGTTACTCCATCTCCTCTGCTACCTTAAGAACACTTCAAACTATCGACTTCTGTATCCATTACAGCCAACAGTTTCCCTCCAAGTTTTCTCTGACTCCGACTGGGTCAGATGCAATTATAACCGGAAGTCCTGCACCGCCAACAGCTTCCCTCCAAGTTTTCTCTGACTCCGACAGGGTTGGATGCAATTATACCCGGAAGTCCCGCACTGGCTATTGCATTATGTTAGGAGCTACTTTGGTCTCTTGGAAAACCAATAAACAACGAACTGTCAGTCGATCTTCCGCAGAGGCAGAGTATAGGAGCATGGCCAGCGCTCTATGTGAGACTCGCTAGATCACCTACTTACTCCGGGACATGCAGTTTCCGGCCTCTTTACCTATCCCCCTACATTGCCATTCACATTTCAAAAAAGTCGGTGTTTCATGAACGAATCAAGCACGTTGAAATCGACTTTCACATCGTTCATAATGTTGTCATCAAAGGCTTCATCTCCACTTCCTACACTCCATACTCCTCACAGCTAGCTGATTGCCTCACCAAGCCTTTATCATCCCTGGACCTGTCTTCGAACGTCGTCAAATTGGGTCTGCTTCCACCACCGCTAACTTGAGGGGGAGCTGTCGATAGGCCCATACCATCATACATTCCACACTAGACAAACGAATAGCACGCAACATAATCATGCAAAATTTTTGTTCATTAGATGAGAGAGAATATTTTATTCTTTTGTACAACACTATCTCCTGTATATATATCAACATTCACTAAATAAAACGCTGTCTTCGTATTTCTTACTGGATTACATGAATTATAAGTCATAAATGGTATAACAAAGCTATAAGCCACCCTTTGTTAAATCCCTTATCGCTTTAGTATTAGTCAGTTAATGGAAATTAAAGACGACAGGGCTCCTCACTAGTTTTCTTTTGACTTATAGCTTTTGTTTTTCGGTTGGAATAAGTTAGATATCAGTGAATCACTCGACCAATATCATAATTAATAAAAATATTATTTTTATAATATAAATTTTTATTTAATGATAGTAAATAATTAATATTATTTACTAATAGACATATATAGTTGATCCTTTTTTAAATTTGTATATAACATCTTCCATGAAATATAGACCATCTGTCACAAATTTGGACAGAATAATGTTGTTTTTCATTTTTTTTCCCAATTGACCTTAATATATAAAGAAGAAAATCTATTCATTGCAATATTTCATGAGTAGGTGGGAGAAGTTGTGCAGGACAAAGTTAACATTGTTAGTATTGTGATTCTCGTTGACTTGCATCTCGTTGTTTCTCATTTAAAGAAACGAAAAGAAGTTTGTAAATTTCATATGAAATTTAAATTAAATCTCTTAATTATCTTTTTTTATTAGATCCAACCCCATCTTCTTAATCAAATTATTTTAAATAAGGTTGGCACTTGGTCAGGTTAGGTTCGAGTTACCAATGACTCAAATGCAATTCAAATTTATCAATCTTAATTCAAGTTCCATCTTACAACTTGAGTCCAAACTTAATTGAAATTCATCATATTTGAAGATAGATTCAAGTGGACCAAGCCCAAAAATTAAAAACAGAAAATGATTAAAAACAAGTGAATGAAGAGGTAGTTTAAAGATAAATGCATGTTTGTAGTGCTTAACGTAGAATGACTATTATAAATGAAATTGATTTTTAAAATTTTGTAAGAAATTTAAAAGAGTAGTTAAATATTCAAATATTAATCAATTTGGCTAATTTAAGATTTATTTTAAAGCTTTATGTGTTTTATTTAAGTGAATCTAACATTGAGTCATGTAGAGTTACATAAAAGAGTTATAGTGAAATAAAGACATAATTGTTAGTTTTTTAATGCAAATTTTATTATAATATTGAAAATATTTCTCTCTTTATATTTTATCATTAAGTACCTTTAAGTTGGTTATTCTAGAATTCTCCATTGGTACTATAAATAGCCATATAATGCCTATATAAGAGAGGAAAATAGTAAAATTTATATCGTAAGAATAGTGTTATTTCATTATATGAAATGAGTAAGTATTTGTCTGTATTTTATTCTTTTTCCAACAAAGTGGTATTAAAGCCAATTATCTCATCAAAAGGAGCCTCCATTTCTTTGCACTATATATTCACAACTCACTAAACTCAACTATAAGAATTAGGCACTTAGGATGAAGGCCATTTTCAATTTATAAGATATACGAGATATATTCAACAAAAGCTATATGGAGTCTTAAAATGAGGAAAGCTTGACTTAAGCTCAAAAAGAAGCCTTGAAGAAACAAAAGAAGAAACATAATGCACTTACCATCATGTATCAAGGTTTAGATGAAGAAATGTTTGAGAAAATAGCTAATAAAACCACATTAATGAAGGAGTGTGAAACTCTAGAAAATTTGTGATGGGAGTTGACAAGGTGAAGAAGGTACAATTTCAAACTCTAAACACCAAGTTTGTGACACTTTTAATGAATAGTGATGTATCCGTTTTAGAGTACTTTATAAGAGTCATATGAGTGGTAAACCAAATCAAGAGGCTTGGTGAAACAATATAAGATGTTCAAATTCTAGGTAAGGTCCTACGGTCTCCTAGCTCTAGCAACACACCAAACTTTATAGCATTCCAGTCCCACACTTTGAACTAATTCCTATCCCTACTTTCCACAATAATATAGAAATTGAAGTCCTAGATGACAATAACATTTTGAATTGTAATGCTAATATTATTGCCAAAGTGACTATGACTAACAATAAGATATTTTTGTCAATCCTACATATTACTGACGCTATGAGTTTGAAGAGTGGTGTTAGTGATCGTTTATGGATATGGAATATGAGGTATGAATATTTGAACTTTAATTCACTTAAAGCCTTGGAAGAAAAGAAGAGGGTAAGAGGCGTTCAAGTATAGTTTGTCTTAAATAACTATGTGAGGCATGCACGCTTGAAAAGCATTCAAGGAAAAGCATTCTAAACTAGTCAAGTTCAAGAGCTACCAAGCCACTCCAACTTGTTCATATAGATGTTTACAATCCCATCAATTCTTCATCTTTTGGTAAATCTCTTACTTTATTCTCTTTATTGACAATTATAATATAATGTCATGGGTGAACTTTTTGACATACAAGTCTAAAGGTTTTTAAATGTTTAAAAAGTTTAAATAATTGGTTAAAAAAGAAATTGGTTATGATATTAAAGCTTTAAGAAATAATATAAGTGTAGAATTTACTTTTAATGAATTTAAGAGTTTCTGTAAGCTATATGGAAATAATCCTTTTATAGTACCTAGATTTTCCCAATAAAATAGAGTAGTTGAAAGAAAGAATCAAATAATTTTAAATATAGAGAGCACTGTATTGAAAAGCAAGATGATGCCTAAGGAGTTTTAGGGTGAAGTAGTTGCATATGCCTTTATCTTTCAAATCATAGTCATACAAAGAGCTTGAAATATATTACTCCATAAGAAGTCTATAATGTAGTGAAGCCTTCTGCGTGACATTTAAGAGTGTTAGAATCTATTGCATATATTCATGTTCTAGAGCAAGAAAGTACAAACTTGAAAACCAAAGTAAGAAGTTTGTTTTTATTGAATGTGATGAGATCTCAAAAGGTTATAAGGTGCTTAGTCAAAGAAACTGAAAAAATGTTATTAATAAAGATGTTGGATTTGATGAAAAAGCATCTTGGTATTAGATCTTTCAAATGGATATATATATATATATATATTATGGTTTCTTTCTATATTTTGAATATCAAAAAGGAAAAGTAGATTGTTTAAGAAGTTGAAAATGATTTTTCTTTACTAACCTCACCAACTTCATCATCTTAAGTATCACCATCCACATATTTACCTATTAAGTGTGGGACCTTGAAGATATTAAAAACTTAACAAAATTTATGATGATCCTAACTTATTTTGTCTACTTAAAGATATTGAACTTTTAAATTTGAAGATGTCTACAACAATGAGAAGTGGATTCAGACAATGTGAAGAAACTTAAGCTATCAAAAGGAATGATATGTTTGCCATTATAATCAAATGGGTTTACAAAATCAAAAAAATGTCAAAGGTGAAGTAGTCAGATATAAGGTAAAGCTTATTGTCAAAAGACACAAGATAAAGTAAGGCAATAATTAAAAAGAAATATTCGTTTATGTTACTCTCTTAAAAATAATACTATGAAGAGATTCTTATTTCCCAACATTATTGAAGGATTCATCAATTAGATGTCAAATCTAATTTCCTCAATGGATATCTAGATGAAAACTAGTTAGATATTTGGTTGAGGGCTAAAAAAATAAAATATTCAAGTTAAAGAAGGTGTTATATAACCTAAACAAGTGCCACGAGCTTAGAATAGTCAAATCAATTATTATTTATAAGATAATGGTTTTACGAGATGCTTACATAACTATGCTCTTTATATTAAAAAGTATAAAGATAATTTATTATTTATTGGTATCTATGTGTATGATATTATTTTCACAGGCAACAACCTATAAATGTTTGAAGAGTTCAAAGATTCCATGACTTAAGAGTATGAAATAAGTGACATGAGATTGATGTCTTAATAATTAGAGATCAAGGTGAAGTAAAGAAGGATGAAATTTTTATCACTTAAGAAAGGTTATGTTAAGAAGGTGCTTAAGAAGTTGAAGATGTTAGAAGGTAAGTTGGTTGACTCTCTTATGAAGTCTGGAATAGAACTAATTTTGATGGACAAAAAGGTGTAGATTAAACTTTGTTAAAAAGTCTTGTGAGAAGCTTAAGGTACTTGACTTGCACAAGACTAGATATCTTATTTATAATTGGACTTATTAGTCATTGGTGGAGATATCGTCTAAAGTTAACTTGAAGACAACTAAAATAATTCTTCGCTATCTTAAAGATATAATTGACGATAACATATTTTCCTCATTTCCCAAAAACTTTAATTTAATAGATTTTATAATAACGATTTTACCAAATATCTTAATGATATAAAAGGTACCAATGGTTTGCTTTTTCTTAAAACATAATGCGATACCTTGGTGTTCAAAGAAACCACCATACTCACACTCTTTATGTGTGAATCATTATATGATGTAGCTACTTCCTGTACTTATCAAGCTATTCGGTTGTGAAGGCCACTAAAAGAGTTTCATTTATAGCAAATTGAATTAACAAAAATGATAATTAACAATAAACCTGGTCAAGCTTTAACAAAGAATCCAATATTCTATGATAAAAGAAAGCATATTGATATAAGGTTACATTTTATTCAAGAATGTATTGTTAAGAAGGAGATTAACTTGGAGTTTGTGAAGTCTCTTGATCAAGTTATTGTCATTTTCTCTAAGTTCTTCAAGTATGATATTTTAAAAAAATTACAGGTAATACTTATAATTATTAAAAAATTAAGTTTATAAAGGGGTGTCATAAATAAACTTGACTTTTGAAATTCTAAATCACATGTGAAGTAGTCAAATGGCCAATCTTAATCAATTCATCTTATTTAAATTTTTGTTAGAAGTTTTATGTGTTTAAATTCAAATGTATCTAACATTGAGTCATTTAGAGTTACTTACAGAGATTTATGGTAAAATAAACACAAAAAGGCCAATTTTTTATTATTTAAATGTTATTATGTCATTGCTAAGATTTCTCTTTTTGTATTCTATCGTTATGTGAGTTAAGTTGGATAGTCTAATATTCTTTATTGGCTAAATGTGTATGTATATGTGAGTATTTTAACTTTTTGACAATAAATTTATAAAGCTAATGGCCATATTAGAAGTGATCTTGAAGATTAATCATTGCAAGTGATGGCTTGTGGGATATTTTGTCAACGCAAATAGCTTATGATAGAAGTTATCGGATACAATTGAGAGGCAAATATAGAGCAAACACAAAATAATGTTATTTTGTTACGACAACAAAACAACTAGTTTTTAATAAAAATGGTCGAATTTTGGATTGGACCAAGTTGGGGAATATGAAGCTAAGTCTGATCCAATGTTATTTTGTTATAATAACAAAGCAACTATTTTTTAATAAAAATGGTGGAATTTCGGATTGGACCAAGTTGTGAAATATGAAGCTAAGTCTGATCCAAAATTAGAAAATAAAAAAAGTTTAAACTTAGTCAAAAACTTAAATAATTTATGTCAAATCCCTTATTTCAGACTGAGTTAATTTTTTTTTGCCACGCCCAATTCTAATTGTGATTTTGCTAAGATTTATGTATGGAAAATTAAAGGATATCAATTAAATTATATCATTGTAATAATAAAATTAGTATGAATTCTTGTGTGACTAAGATAATGATAGCAAGCCAAAATTAGAGAGGTTTGGTAAAATTAAAAAATATTTAATTTTTTTGTTGAACAAAATTTTGATTAAATTCTAATATTAAATTGAGCATTATTATTGTAAATGGTTAATGATCGTCGAATATATTTTTTAATTTTTCACATTAGTTTGAATTTTATAAAATTAATTAAAACATAAATTTGTTTTAATATAATTTAATAAAAAACATTTTTAATAGAAAAAGAACAACAATATGAGAGTAAATTTATAAAGATGCAATTCTCTTTTTGGCATTTTATTTTAATGAAAGAAATATTTTTTATTATTAAGTTATATTTTATAAAAATAAAATTGAAAAATTTCATTGTGATAAATTTGGAAATAATTGTTTCTAAAGAGTTCTTATTCCTTAAGTAAACAAAAATATCATTATAGAATCATAAATCGTGTAATTGTCTTACCTCCGAGTTTGGAGTACGCTTTCGTGGGTTCATCACATGCCCACTGACTCTGCAAAGAATATGTTGGGCTTCGGGAGATCCCAAGTGCTTCTTTCCACAATTCAAGTCAGATGGGCTCAAAGTAATTAAAACAACACAACGACGATGAACGAGATCGGATTCATCCTCTGTTACCTGCAATTCTGTCACTCTTTGGAGGCCACTGTGAGTGTCCTCGTTGAAATTACGGGAAGAGGAAAGGTGGGCGTTTGAGATTTTGGAGTTTATAGAGATGGGATTGAAGAAAGTTGAGATCTTTATGGGCGTTTGAGATTTTGGAGTTTATAGAGATGGGATTCAAGAAAGTTGAGATCTTTATGGTGTAGGAGAGCAAGTAAGAACAAAAAGTTGGTCATATATGATACGTGGAGACATGCCAGGTTGGGTTCATCCTAAGAGCCTCCTTCTCGTCGCAGTCGTCTTGGTTTTTCTCATTTTCGTATTCACCAACCCAAAACAGGTGTAATTATGTTGTTCCTTTCGATAAATTTTAGTGCTGCTTGATGTGTGTTGTGTGGATCTGATTGATGATTTCGGTTTTTGTGGTCTGGATGAGCATTAATGCAGTTGATTGTGATGCGGGTTCTTGTTTTTGGTACGTTTTAATAGATTGTTGATAATTGAGACGCCGTGAGGAGCTTGTATGCAACATTGATATTTGTAGAATGTCGTTTACTCCATATTGATCCACGTTTAATTTTGTTTTATTTAGCATTTAGATTATGTTAGGTTAGCTCTTCATGAATCACACTGTCTGGATCAGAAAAGGATTGAGGAATTATGTGGAGTTAGAATTAGGAACTTGAGAGACATTTTCCAAAATGAGTATATTAAATCATATTCTGGTCACATAAATGGTAGTGGTTGAACTTTTTTCCTGTTCGGTGCCATTGCATTGATATATATCATGCTGTTTCTTTGTTGCTGCAGCTAAATCCAAGCTCACATTTTTCATTGTTTTACTAAACTGTAATGTATTTAACTTGTGAGCGCATGTCTTTTAATGTGTGTAACTTTGTTCTTCTTTTGGTGCTTGGGAAGAAATTTATCTAGTTTATTACACAGGTTGAAGACAAGCCAGATGAGGTTTATGAGATCACGCATAGAGTATACTTGGATGTTGATATTGAAGAACAGCGTTTAGGTATACCTCTTAGATCTGCACGATTAAAGATTTATCCGGCAGTATTTGACTTTATATTAATGTTTTAAAATCAGACTGAAAATTAAACTAATAAAATAAGAGATTTAAAGGTTCAATCGGCATTAAACTGTCATAAAACCAATAGATAATAAAGATTAATAAAATTAAAGAATTTAAAATAGGATTGAAGACGGAGATTATCTTTGTCTATTGAAGAAATTAGAGTTTAATTGATGAAGAAAACTGTCAAATAAAAACTAACCAATTTATTATAGTTTATAAAAACTGTTTAGTTTACGAAGATCGAACGATTTTTAATAACAAAAATTATTAAGATAAACCAACCTAATAAGTTAAATGGTTCACAATTTTTATGTTAAGCCAATCAAACTGGTTTGATTTTTTAATCATTGCTTTAGATTTGCCATAAATTCTCATTCACAACTTCTTTGATCCAAATTTTTTCCCTGTAAAGATCAATAAAAGTCGAATACCATATGAACCATGCTTGTCCTGTTGCAATTGACCTCAAATTGCAATCTCTACTTCATTGTTGCTTTTTCATCCTGTAGTAACGTTGCTTCTCTTGCAGGTAGAATTGTTATTGGTTTATACGGACAGGTTGTACCAAAAACTGTAGGTACGTTGTTTAAATTTTGTTAGTTTGTTAACACCTATTGTATATAGATCATACAGAGTGTTTTTCTCCGGTAGTAATCATAACATTCAATTATCTGACTGGTGCCTGCACTATGAATGGAGTTTGCTGTCGTATCCAGGTCACACAACTACCAAGCACAATCAAAACATTCAAATATTTGATTTCCAAAAGAAAAAAATTCAAATATTTATGCTGCTTCAAACAAGCATGACAAACTGATGGAAGAAATTTAGGAGTCACAAGCTGTATCTTTGCAACTGAGAAATAAAAGTTGTGCAGAATTTCTTGTTGCACCTTAAATAATGATTTAATTATGTTGGGCATCTTGTGCTCATCATTAGCCATCAAGTGGGCTAGAATCATTTGCATTCACTGTACTGGTACAATGTTGAGACTATGTTCTAGAAAGGTTCCAGAAGAAATATAGAAATAAGAGAGGGAATACGACATAGGGTAATGCAGATATTATGTGAGGGGTTGTGAGGGTAAGGTGGGGAATTAGAGGAAGAGGTGAGTCTGGTGAGAGTTAGTTAGAAGAAGGGAATAAAAGGGTGTGAGAGGAAGAAGGTTAGGCATTCCGTTATGATATGAGAATTGATGTTTGTACGGAGGTTTAGCTAGCCCTCGAAGTCTAGCTAGGGAATATCACAGTTCAGTATTCCTTTCATTCTTATTTCTTCTGTGTTCTTGTTTTACTGCTGTGAGCGTGTGCTCTGTTGCGGTAGTGTGGTGATTCTTAGTGCAGGTGGCTGTTGTTTGGGTGACTCTCTGTTAGAGCTGGTGGACTCTAACATACAACATTGCCAAACTATTTGATTCAATTACTTCTCTTTTACTGATAACGCTTGAGCTTTTCTTTGCAGAAAACTTCAGGTCCTTGTGCACAGGTACTTAGACCTCTTTTTTCTTTTTATTCTTCTATACTAAAGGAATGTTTTAAATAAATTGTACATCAAGGTTATAAGTTTACTGACTTGCAGGGGAGAAAGGAAAGGGTTCAAGTGGGAAACCTCTTTACTATAAGGGCACACCCTTTCATCGTATTGTATCAGGGTTCGTGATTCAAGGTGGTGACATAGGTCGTGGAGATGGGAAGGGAAGTGAGTCTATTTATGGTGGCACATTTCCTGATGAAAATTTTAAGATAAAGCATTCACATGCAGGTGCTTCAACAGTTCAATTTTGACTTTTTCTTTAATCAGTTTACAGGTGGCTCCAAACATTAAGTCAGTGTTGCGGGAGCCATCAGTTTTTTTTGTCTCCATTTTACAGAGGTTGGTCATTTATTTCTGCAGGAGTTGTTTCTATGGTGAATTCTGGACCTGATTCAAATGGCTCTCAGTTTTTTATCACCACTGTCAAGGCTAGCTGGTAAGATTTTATCTGGTGGACTGTCGAACAAAGGGTTGCATGAAACATCTTAGTTATCCTACTTTGACGATCAAGTGATTGTTTCATTTGGCTTTTTAGGCATTAAAGTGAATCAACTAGTGGCTAAATGACAACATTTTTATCCATTTCAGTTGCTTCACCATTAATCAGTTCAATCAATCTTATGAGCAAGATTCATGAAGAATTTGCCTTTGATTAACTAATTATGCATTAGCCCAGACCTACTGTAGTATATGTGCATAATTTTCTCCACAAAATGCTGTAGTATATGTAGCAGATCAGATTAGAGTGTTGATATGTGGACAAAATTGACACTTCAATATATTAGGTTGGATGGAGAGCATGTTGTCTTTGGCAAGGTTATTCAGGGCATGGACAATGTTTACACAATCGAAGGGGGAGCAGGAACCTACAGCGGAAAACCTAGAAAGAAGGTAGTCATTGCGGATTCTGGGGAGATACCCAAGAGCAAGTGGGATGAAGAGAAATAGAAAACACCTGATTAAGTTGACAATAGCAAGTTTTTCCCATCAACTTCCCTAATTTTTTTCTTTGGAAACTCACAAGCTTATGTTACCTTTGTACCATGTCTGTGAATTGGTTGAGTTAGATGTTACCAATTTTAGGTTTTTACAGGTAATGTGGTAGTCTGCTTTTTTTGCATATGACAATTCTTGTTAATACCAGCTTGTCGAGCCTTACATAAACCAGAAGTTCCTTCCTTTTACAGGATGGTTAATATCAGCCTGTTCAGGCTTATGTGAATCAGAAGGAATTCCTGTTACCGGCATTCTACTCTTTAGCCTTGAGCATGTTTATGGCCCTTGTTTATTTCCTCTTGTTGATGAGGGTGATATTAAACTTCTACACTTTGTATGAGTAAACCTTCAAGAGAAAGTATGAAAAATGCAGAAATGGTTCATTGGTTCTTGATTCTGGAATAAAACATTACGGTAATCCCTTTTCTATAGACATGTCCTTTCCTTTCGAACAGTATAATAACTCGCTTCATCTCCAAGCCCAATTTTGAATCTCTGTAATTGCCGTCAGTCATAATTCAAGCCACCAGATCAGGTACTGTGACCATTTTCTCCTAGCCTCTGCATTCAGTTTCCTTTTTCCTTTCCATCTATTTGTTCCTAACAATCACCCTTTCAACAATTATTGGTCCAAAATTTTCCAAAGCTGCTCCCAAGTGGTGATGGGTTAACGACTTGAAGATAGGGGTGTTCAAGAAAACCCGCGAACCTGTGAACCGGACTTGAACCGCATGAACCGAACCTGTAAACAAGGTTAACCGAACCTGAGTTTAGGTTCGGTTCGAACCGAA
>JAOSBP010000206.1:33822789-33842792 GCA_027563825.1 Erythroxylum mucronatum
ATGACCCATAACCAGAAATTACTCAAACATATTGATCCCACACCTGATTTTTCCTACCTTCCACCATAACCTCTTATTAGTCTGCAAACTTGCTAAGGAAAATCACTTAGCTGTCGTATTTATATCAAACAAAGTTATATTGCAGGACCCGAAGAATAATTCTATTGTAGCAAGTTGTGAAGAAGTTGGGGGCATTTACAACAAACACAAAACCCCCACAAAGAAAAATTAGAAGCTAGAGCCATGAAATATTTACTACTTGGATACGCAACCGACAGGAAAGCTTATAAACTATTTGTGATTGATACACAACAAATAATATTTAGTCAAGATGTTACCTTCTATGAACAAATTTTTCCTTACATCCAACCAGAAACACCAAAAGAAAAACTCCTTTTTGAAACCCAAAACCCATATATTACTTTTAACCCAAAAAAATCACAAAGCCCAAACACATATTACCCCAACCTACCTGACCCCACCTCACCAGATCCACCACCCATACCCAAAAACCCAAATCTCCTATCTTCCTCCCCTCCATCTTCCTCTTCACCACCGCCAAGTCCCATCTACCCAACACGTTTCAGCACAAGACAATGCAAACAACCCTTTTCAATCTTATCTCAACAATTATGTCACCAACCTTCTCAATACCTCCTTCAACGTTACCACACCAGAACCCCCTATAGACACAACTCAACTCCATTTTTCTAAACCCCATACTACTTTTCTGGCAAATATATCCACTGACCATGAACCATTTTCATACAATGCTGCTAAACATGACCCATTATGGCTTGAGTCCATAAAGGTAAAGATTGAATCACTTGAAAATAATGAGACCTGGGTTCCAGCTTTTCTGCCTACAGGGAAGAAATTTTTGACGACAAAGTGAGTCTACCACATCAAACGCCATCCCAATGGCTCAATCGATTGACGAAAGGCATGCCTTGTGGTGAAAGGTGTCAAGCAAACTGTAGGTGTTGATTACTTCGACGTCTTCTCAATGCTGGCTAAAATCACAACCATCCACACTGTCTTTGCAGTAGTCGCCACCCACTAGTGGCCAGTTCACCATTGCGACGAAGAAATCTACATCACTCCACCACAAGGGTACCATAAAACTCAGACTGGAGAAGTTTTACGACTACAAAAATCGCTTTATGGTCTTAAACAAGCAGGGTGGCAATGGAACAAGAAACTAACCTCGACTCTCACAACTTTTGGTTTCACTCAGAAGGAATCAGACCACTGTCTCTTCATGAAAGGTGCCCGCCATCACTTTGTTGCTTTGGTTATTTACGTTGACGATAAATTAATCACCAGTCCCTGTGAAGAATTGATTTGTGATGTTAAACAACTCCTCAATTGTGCTTTCACTATTAAAGACATGGGCAATTTCAAGTACTTTATTGGCATCGAAATCGCCAAATCACTAACTGGTATGTTACTCTCTCATCAGAAATACATATGTGATATTTTAGCAGATCTCAAATTGACAGACTTACAACCCACCGAGGTTCCCATGACTCCAAATTCTAAACTCAACATTGATGATAGCCCATTGTTGACTGATCCTGAAAAATATAGACGAGTTGTTGGTCAACTCCTCTACTTGAATTTCACTCGTCCCCACATCACCTTTGATACCCAACAACTCCGCCAATTTATTGCCACACCACGCCATTCTCACTAGAAAACCCTCTTACATGTCATACGATACTTATCGGGCACCATCCACAAGGCTCTGCTCTACTCATTCATAGCCACCCCTTCTTTACATGCTTTCTTTGATGCTGACTAGGTTGGCTGCAAGTTTACCCGAAAATCTCTGACTGGCTTTTGCATATTCTTAGGTTCCTCCCTAATTTCATGGAAAACCAAGAAACAAGCCACAGTGAGTAGATCTTCCACCGAAACTGAATACCGGAGCATGGCCAGCACCTTCTACGAAATCAAATGGATTAGTTTTCTTCTCCGTGACCTACAAGTTCCTCTCCCGCTCCCTATTCCTCTCCAATGCAACAACTTGGTTGCAGTACATATCTCCAACAATCCCGTCTTTCACGAATGCATAAAGCATCTCGACATCGACTGCCATTTAGTTCGCAATGTCATTCGTGAAGATTTCATTCAAACGACCCACGTATCCTCCAAACATCAATTAGCAAATGCCTTAACCAAAGCTCTCCCCAGGCACTCCCTCTCTGCTATTCTTGCCAAGTTGGGGTTACTCACCCTCTAACTTGAGGAGGGGCTGTAGCATCCACGTTTTTCACCAACAACAACAGCACCCACAGACAACCACTGCACTCTCACCCGTATCATCATTTTTCCACTCTATAAATTCACACGACGCCCTTGCGTCCTCATACTTGTCAATAGTTAGTTAGAATATTTGTTACGTACAGTTTTCATTCCTTTTCATTGTACAGTTTGTGTATATAAACACCACAGTATTAATGCAAAAAGCAAGAGAGTTTCCTCTTCCAAAGCTTCTGTCTCACTCTCTACACCCTTCCAACATTTTGATGAATTTCTTCCCAACCTTCACTAACAAACCCATTCATATAGGTCGCCTCCTTATATAAGCTAGTCAATGATATATCCATAGAGCTCACACCTAGGCGTTATTTTGTCTTCTTCGATTATCTGACTGAAAATCATCAAACATGCCTTTACCAAGCCTAAATGACTACAAGCACTTGAAATGGACAAGTCGACTGCGCTATCAGGATCTTCCTCACTGTTCCTCATTTCATAATAGAGAGCAACAACAGTTTCTTCGTGTCCATTCATCTCATAGCCATTGATAATTGCATTCCAAGAGATCACATTTATTAGAGGTCTCCCTCCTTAAAACAACGTGGGCAAGGTTTACGTTACCAAATTTGAGTATGTAGATATAAGAGTAGTTAGAATTGATCCCTATTGACAGAAATCAACATCAATAACATAACAATGGAAGTGGTGAGTGAAATTGTCCATGCACAAACTAACATTATTGCATCATAGGAGAAGTTTCCTTGTCTTGCCTTAATCATAAAATTTAATGCCTCCTTTGTCAAGCCATTCTACAAATACCCCAAAATCACTACAGCCTAAAAAACTAAACTTTTCTTAGTTGTTTGATCAAACACAAAGTTTGAAGAATAAAATTCACCGCACTTTGAATACGTAATTGTTAGGATATATTTTATATATTCCTTATTTAGTTTTGGCATTTTAAATTTGACATATAAGAAAATTGAAATTGTTATATGGATTGATGAATATGTGCATAAATTGGATGTTGAGTTTTGGAATTGGACTCTTTTAACTTGGTTGAGTTGGTATCACACACGTCCATAGGCAGCTGGCATAAATCTCCTGAGTTAGTGTTGCATAGATCCTTGATTTATAATATAAGTCCATCTTAAATATAAATGCTATCTAGATCTCTTATTCATGGTGGAATCTTAAAAGATATTAAAACATGTGATCTATTGGTTGTTGTTGAATTCTATCAAAACACGCATGTGAAGTATCCTAGTCGAGGTGATGTGGCAACTGAAGATAGTGTGGGAGTTACTGAAGTTGTGTGGGTTGCGTGTCGATGATTGGGGACTGCTAGCTGTGCACATGTTGTTGAGAGCTGAATAACACATCTTGAATCAGACTTACGGAGCATCGGGTGTGCGTACGTGAGACAACTTGGTAGAGGTTCAGTGTTTTTATCTATACAGTGATTAACATGTCCTTTGTATGAACCACGGTGAAGTTGTTTTTATGAGCAAAGCGTTGCACATGTTTGGATTTTATGATACAGTGAAGTTCATCTTCGGTAAGTGGTTTTTGGCTTTTAATTGAAGAAACACCGTGAGTTCTTTTTCTGTGAAGAAAGGGTGAGCTATAGTAGAGAGTTTCAGCTAGGTTATTTCAAGAAGATAAAAGCCATAGGGAAGTCTTTGTTATGTCTCAAGTATTTTATTGTTCGATTATTAGTTGATTAAATACTTGAGCTATTTTTATTTATTATTGTTTTGAGTGAAAGTAGCTAGAAAAATCCTCTGACGAGGTTAACACGAGTTAGTCGTGTTATCAGGTGTGAAAATCTTTCACGGGTAGTGAGGTTGAGAGATAGTTGCAAGAATTGAGCGGTGTGGCTCTAGAGTGATCTTGTATAAATCTATTATACTTCATTGATAGTTATTAATCTAAGTGAGGGCCTCGCAGACGTAGACAAGGTGTGCCGAACTGCGTTATCAAATTTTTGGTGTTTTTATTATTTCAGTTTTGCTTGTTTTTATTTTTGTCCGTGTTAAAGAAGTTTGCGAAACAAATTGACCCCCTTTGGTTTTTCGATGATCATGATGGAATTTGCAAGAGAAACATTTGATGCATATCAACATACTATAGCTTGAGCATGGATCTGTCTTCCTCTTTTCAGATCATCCAAGTTCGCATTAGCTAAAATGAGATGCAAGTGAGCTATTAAATCAAGATCGACCCTACCTTTCCTCATCTTGGGGAATAGCAGAAGAATACCATAGGCTTGTTTAAGGTTAACCAATAAGCTTGTTACTATTGTCTAACCAATAATATCTTTATACTCTATCCTAACAAAAACCCTGAGAGCAGCACTCAAATCCTTGAAACCTAATATAAGAGAAGAACTGCATTATTAACTGATATGAATGCATCAAGACCAAGCATAATGATCAATATGTGGATACATTCAGCAAGATCCCTTCTTTTTAGAGAAGCAAAATCACGTATAAGTGATAGCATTATAGCCACATTAGGTACTAAACCGAACTTACTGAAATTCGCAAAAAGCAGAACACCCTCTTCATACAATCCATTGTAAACAAACCCAGAGATAATAGCACTGTAAGAAATAAAACTTGGGCCCTCTAGTTCTTTGAATACTTTACAAGGATCCAATAGATTTCCACATTATATGTTTCAACTAATGTAGTACTCACAATCGAATTAGAACCAAATCCAGTCTTAGAAATAAGTCCATGGACATACATCGTAAGCACAACACTTAATACTACCAATAGATACAATGTAAACAAGAAGTCCATCCAAAGTGAAAAAAATCAGGCACTAAACCAGATGCACGCATCTGGGAATACGATTTTATGGAATTTTCATGATAACCGTTTATCGGATACTCGTGAATTACAATGGACCACAAGACTTTGTTCCTACAAGACATTTCATCTAACAACTTCTCTACCTGTATTAACGAACTTAAAAGTAGTTGCTCAAGATTTTGATGACTTAAAAAAGACTAATACTGGAAAAGACCATAAATGACCAAGTGGGTTTCTCAGAAATTGCATCAAAATCTATTGTGAAGAAACGAGATGTCGGGTATTACGTAAGTTGTTATTGGGGGCAGCTGAGTGTATAAGATATAAATAGAGGAGAGCTGTATTACTTTCCTTTTTTAAAATGAAAGAATAGCAATATATTCGTTACCTGCACTTTTGCATCATATTTCCTTTTCTATTTCCATTCGTTTTGTACTCTTTATTCTTTTCACACAGTATTTAGTATCAGAGTAGTGATCTTTAGACCTATAAAATTTAAACCCATGACAAAAAACAGATCTCAAGAGTTTAAGAGGGTAGAAGCAAACTTAGAGGCTATGATTAAAAGTAGTGATCAGAAAAGGGAGAAGGAGATATTGGAGCTAAGGGAGCTCGTAACTGGCCTGACTTTTCAAGTAAGTTAGTCAAGGGCTCTTATGAAGGCTTCGAGGAATAAAACTGCTGTGAATCAACAGACCAGTGAAATTCATACAATTGGACAGAGTATGTGGGGGCTCTTAGTGCTAGATTTGGTGATCAAGTATTCTCAAATCCCATGACTGAGCTTAAAAATCTAAAACAATTGGGGTCAGTACAAGAGTATCTTAACAGGTTTGATCTATTACTAACTAAGGTAGATTTAAGTGAAAATTATGTTGTGAGTTGTTTTCTTGCTGGGTTGAAAGATGAGATCTAAATGCTAGTGAGGATGTTTAACCCTAAGTCCATGGTGGAGGTGTATTCCTTTGTCAAATTATAAGAAGCTGTCTTGTCTAGCTAAATAGTAAATAAAAGCTCCTACAGACCCAACTTCCTTCCAAACAAAACTAATACCTATCCAATTCAAAACGCCACAGTTAAAACCAACCTTGTCAATTCAATTAGCCGCTTTAATAAACCAAACACTTTGATCGAAATTCCAAATATTAACACACCTATTCGAAATACAACAAATAAACCCACTAAATTCAATCTTACAGACAAGGAAATGGATGATATAAGAACTAAAGGCCTTTGTTTCAAGCGTGATGAAACATATACATTTGGTCATAAATGTAAGAGGAAGCAGTCCTACATGATAACAGTACAGGAGATAAGGGATCAGATAGAAGAAGAGATAGATGAAGTATGAGTAGGTGAGTAATTAGTTGAGATTACAGAACATCAAATCTCACCAAATGTACTCACTGGTGTTCCTAACTTTTAGACCATGGTCATTAATGGCTCAGCGGGAAAGAGGCAGCTGTATATTCTTATTGATTCTGGAAATACTCACAACTTTATGAGTGAGAGGCGTGCAACAGAATTAAGGTGTCAATTAGAACCCATACCTTTGATTAAGATAGCTGCAGCTGAAAGTAAGCTCACTGGTAATAGTATTTGCAAATAATTCCAATGGAAAATACAAGGAATAGAGTTTACAATTGATGTTATTATAATTCCAGTGGATTGTTATGAGATGGTCTTAGGAATTCAATGGTTGACTACATTGGGTGAAATAAGATGGGGTTTTAGTGACTTGAAGACGAGCTTCAAAAAGGGGATAACATGTATACTTTACAGGGAAACAAACAGATTGTATCAACTATGTCTGAAGGCTAGTTGCAAAATTTAATGGCCAGCCCCAACCATTTAGCTTCAATGCAGATGTATCAATTGCAGGTCATGTGGTGTGAACATGTCAATCAACCAACTACAAGGATGGAGTAGTTGCAGGACTCTTAGCTACTAGAGAAAATGCAAGGTTTATTGAGTGAGTCTGAGGAGCTATTCCAAGAACCCACAAGTTTAGCTCCTCACAGAGCTCATGATCACAGAATTATTTATAAGGAAGGTGTTGATCCAGTCAATACGAGGCCCTACAGATGTGGATCTTTACAAAAAGATGTTATAGAACCGATTACTAAGGACTTGTTAGCTTTAAGAGTTATTTAACACAGCGTAAGCCCTATTGCCTCTCCTATGGTTTTAGTTCCCTATTACCTCTCCTATGGTCATAGTTAAGAAGAAGGACAATATATGAAGGATGTGCGTAAATTATAGGGCATTGAATGAAATGACTGTCAACGATAAGTATCCAATTCTGCTCATTGAGAAATTATTAGATGAACTTTATGGTGCTGCAGTGTTCTCTAAAATTAATCTTAGGTCAGGAAACTATCAAATAAGGATGTATGAGCCTGACATCCACAAAACAACTTTTGAAAAACATGATGGCCACTACGAGTTTGTAGTTGTGCCATTTGGGTTAACAAATGCACCCTCCACATTCCAAAGCCTTATGAATGATGTTTTCAGGCCCTATCTAAGGAAATTCATTTTATTTTTCTTTGATGATATCTTAGTGTATAGTTGAACAATTGAGGATCATCTAGAACACTTAAGGATTACTTTTTAGCTAATGAGATAGAACTTTCTAGTAGCAAAGAGAAGTAACTGTAGGTTTGAGAGATGCAGTGATAGAGTATTTGGGGCACTTTATATCAGCTGAAGGGGTATTTACTGACCAGAAGAAAGTGGAAGCTGTAGCATAGTGGTCAGTTCTTAAAAATACTAAAGAATTGACGAGTTTCTAAGATTAACTGGCTACTATAGAAGGTTTGTAAAAGGGTATGGAGTAATTGCAGCACCACTCACTAATTTACTAAAGAAGCAGGTAAAGTTTGTGTGGTCATCAAAGGCAAATCTTGCATTCAACCAACTTAAGTAGGCTATGGTAACAGCCCCAGTGTTATCTTTACCTGACTTTTCTACTACCTTTGTTGTGGAAACTGATGCTTCAAGGATAGGTGTAGGAGTTGTTCTTATGAAGAGAGGACGTCCTATTGCTTATATCAATAAGTCCTTGTTCCTATTTCATCAAAAACTTCCAGCATATGATAGGGAGTTGTATGTTATTCTCTTTGCTGTTAAAAAGTCATTATCTAGCTGACAGGCATTTTGTACTTCAGAATGATCATAAAAGTCTAAAATATCTGCTAGAACAGAAGATTACTACATGTAGTTAGTCTATTTGGCTAGCTAAGTTAGCTGGTTATGATTATGAAATCAAATATAAACAGGGGAAAGATAATTTGGTAACTGATGCATCATCTAGAGTTAGTGGTTAGCAGCTTCAATATATGGCGCTATCTGTGGTTTCTTCTGACTTATTGACTAGAATTCAAGCTTCTAATGAGGGAGATTTAAATGTACAAAAGATCATAAAAGATTTGTTACACCAACCAGCTAATCATCCTCACTACACATGGAAGGATGACCAATTAAAAAGGAAAGGGAGGTTAGTTATGGGCAATGACAAAGAGTTATAGCAGTACATCTTACAGCTCTACCATTCTTTAGCAATTGGTGGTCACTCCGGAGAGCAAAAGGGCCTATCAGAGAATTTCAGCCATATTATATTGGAAAGGGTTATGAAAATTAGTGAGAGAGTACATTCGACTTTGCCCTGTTTGTCAAACATGAAAACAGAAACTACAGCTACTTCTGGATTATTATAGCCTCTTTTAATCCCTACTAGTGTTTTTACAGATATCAACATGGATTTTGTGGAGGGACTTCCTAAAGCAGCAGGTAAAGATGTTATTATAGTAATAGTTGATAGATTAACAAAGTATGCTCATTTTATACAATTAACTCATCCTTTCACGGTTATCACTGTAGCTCAGAATGTCTTAGATCATGTCTATAAACTTCATGATCTCCCTCATTCTATAGTCATTGATTGGAACACTATCTTTCTCAACACTTTTTAAAAGGAATTATTTAAATTACAAGATGTTTCATTGCTGCTTTCTTTTGTTTACTATCCTCAGACGGATGGTCAAATAGAAGTTGTCAGTAAATGTTTGGAGACCTATCTAAGGTGTATGGTTAGAGAGATTCCCTCTTTTTGGGTTAAATGGCTATCCTTGGCTGAATTTTAGTATAATACGAATTACCATACCTCACTTCAACTAACTCCTTTTGAAGCATTGTATGGTTATCCTCCTCCTATTCACTTGCCATATTTTCTTAAGGATTCATTAGTGGAGGTAGTGGATACATTATTAACATAGAGGGAAAAGCTGCTCAAGGTCATTAAGCATCATCTTCTTAGAGCACATAATTGGATGAAACAACAGGAGGACAAAGCCATAATTGAGCGTTCTTTTGCCATTGGAGATTGGGTGTTGGTCAAGCTATAACCTTACAGACAAATTTCAATGCATCACATGCCCTTTCACAAGCTGGCAGCTAAGTACTTTGACCCTTACAAGGTTCTTGATAAAATTGGTTATGTGGCTTATAGGCTGAACCTTCCTTCTATAACTGCTATTCACCCAATCTTCTATGTTTCTCAGCTTAAGAAAGCACAAGGAAACTTTTAAACATCTTCTTCAATCTCAACTGTATTTCTACCGCCAGCCTCTACTCCACAACTAGTGGCCATTTTGGACAGAAAATGGTGAAAAGATGAAATTAAGCAACAACTCAGTTACTAATTAAGTGGTCTCATTCTAATCTAGAAGATACGACCTGGGAATGAGCTACTGAGATTCATCAACAATTTCCAGCATTCTTCCCTAAGGAATTTTGAGATGGGGGATTTACTATGAAGAAATGAGATGCAGAGGATTATTTTCTATTATTTGTTATGTCAATTGTTATCGAGGCGACCATTCAGTTGAGAATGAAAGAATATCAATAAATTCGTTACCTACACTTTTACATCGGATTTCTTTTTTTCATTTCCATTCTTTTTACATTCTTTATTCTTTTCACGGAGCAAAATCATATAGTTGTCTGTTGAGTTCACTCGCCAACAATAGAGTGTAGGCCTGGAGAGTGATTCACTTGAAATTAGCTCAAGAGAAGGCCTACCCGAAATGGATATGGCAAAACAATTGCAGTAATTTCTGTCAACAAGTACGATCCGTAAAATTAATGCGTGTTACCTTTCAAAAAAAAAAAGACTATGAATAAAAATTGTTTCTTAAAAGTGAAGAAGCACCAGATGAAATTTGTGGCTAAGAGGAGATATCACATAATGATAATAGGGATACAGGGGATAGAACAGAGGATCTAGATCTATAAGATGAAACAAAATAGCCTATAGATAGAAAAGGACCATTGCAAAAATACTTTTTTAACTTGTTGGGTATGACATTTAGGGTTGGGTCCCACTTTTCAATTGCTCATAAGTCAATAGCCGTCTTGATTTTTGATAATGAATATGATAAATAAGTTGTGTCGAAATTATTGTGACAAGTATTTCATTTTAATGAATAAGGTGTAACACTAAATGCTTATAAATTATTAGATATGTTTATATTAATGTTTTATTTTACGTTGTATTATATACTTTTGTTCTCTAATTTGATTATGTCTTGGTTAAATTAAATTGAACCAAGTTTGACTATTTATAAAATACCTTGAGTAAGAATTAAGAAATGTGAATGAAACTACAGAACAGAGTCATACCTTGATGAATAAGCTAGATCAGATGTGTCTCATAATTATCCTGTAGATAGAATAAAGCTATTTCCAGCTACCAACATGATAATGATCTTCTTCGATCAAAAACGCTTCCTACGCGGCTACCTCCTTCCCCCGCCGCGTGTCTCCTTCTACGCCGTCTATGGACACGCTCTCATTTTCCTTCCTCTCTAAGATTTTTATATTACTCGCGAAGCCATTCAATATTTATACCAATTTAAACAATCATCGACAAATGTTCAACACAGCACAGCTCTTAAACTTAGCATCTTAACTACGAAACTAAGCCAACTCTCTCTTGGCTGGAAAACGATGTCGTCTTCTAAATCTTCTCTCTACCCGGAAGTCATCAGCTCCAACCCAGAACCCATCTGTACTTCTTCTCAGTCTTCGGCTTCGTTGTATCCTTCTTTAGACACCAAAGACTTGGCCGACGACGACGATGACGATGTTGTTTCGCATCTTCCAAACTCTAACTCTCAACCCCACGAACAAGTTCTCGTCACAATCCCCGGAGCTATAGTTCACTTGATAGAGAGAGACCGCAGCGTAGAGCTCGCTTGTGGGGAGCTGACCGTTGTCAGTCTGCAACAAGGTGACACTGTTGTTGCTGTTCTCGCTCGTGTTGGTGATCATATTCAGTGGCCTTTGGCTAAAGATGAAGCCTCTGTTAAGCTTGATCAGTCCCACTACTTCTTCACTCTTCGTGTGCCCAGAGAGCAGACAGGTAGTGACGACGACGATGATGACGAGAAGGGTGAGATACAGAGTGATGAATTTGAGTTGTTGAACTATGGCTTGACGTTTGCGTCCAAAGGGCAAGAAGGTTTGTTGTTAGAATTCGATAAGGTGTTGGAGAGATATAGTGCGTTTACGGTGCAAGAAGTGAAAGAAGGATGGGAGTTGATAGAAGGGAATAAGGTGGCCAGAGAGATGTCACCGGAGGAGATGGAGAAGAAGAGAGAGCTGATGGAGGAGAGCTCTGCTGCTTATTGGACTGTGTTGGCTCCTAATGTTGAGGAATATAGTAGTTCTGTTGCGAGGATGATTGCTGCTGGTTCAGGGCAGTTGATTAAGGGTATTTTGTGGTGCGGAGATGTGACTGTTGATAGGTTGAAGTGGGGCGATGAGTTTTTGAAGAAGCGGATGGGGAAAAGCTCGAATCTTGAGATTAGTTCTGGGGCTATGAGAAGACTTAAAAGGTTCGAGTTTTTTGTTTTGTCTTTTTGTTTATGCATAGTCAGGACAGAGTTTCTAGTTCTTTGATTTCGTTTGAGTTTGATGATTAAATTGGAGTAGTTTTGTTACTGCCGTACTTTTTTATATGTGGTTTGTCTTTTGAGTGGAAGGCTTATTGTAATTGCGGATGGGTAATTGCAGGGTTAAGAAGATGACAAAAATGTCAGAGAAAATGGCTACTGGGATCCTTTCTGGAGTGGTGAAAGTTTCTGGCTTTTTCACAAGTTCGATTGTGAACTCTAAAGCGGGCAAGAAATTCTTCAGTCTCTTGCCTGGGGAGATTGTTCTTGCTTCTTTGGATGGGTTTAGTATGTTCCTCATGTCTCACTCTTTCGCATGTTTTAACATGCTAGCTCTTTACTGTAACAACTTCTGAAACTTCTGAGGAAGACAGAACTGGAACATTTGTAGTGAGCTCTTTCCACATCTTTTTCTTCAGTTTCATTTGTAGTGAGCTTATTTTTTATGACATTGTTTCTTGTGCTTGTGCAGATAAGGTCTTTGATGCAGTTGAAGTTGCTGGAAAGAATGTTATGTCAACTTCTGCTATTGTTACAACTGGACTCGTCTCACAGAGGTATATCTTCATGTTTTTATAAAATTATAGATCCTTCTTCAGAATATATCTGTATTAAGAACCAAATCATAAATCTTATGCCATTATTAGATGTTCACATCCTCATGCACTGCCTTCCATAGGAAATTAAGACAGGAAAAGGGATTAGAGACTTTTAATTTGGTTTAAGACCCGGGTATTCATCTGAATAGTCGATCAAAACTCATTGTAGCAGATCCTGAGAGATCAAACGTGTTCCTTTGCAGGTATGGAGAAGAAGCTGGGAAGGCGACAAATAAAGGGCTTGGTGCTGCAGGGCATGCCATTGGCACAGCCTGGGCTGTGTTCAAGATAAGGAAGGCTCTCAATCCCAAAAGTGCCTTCAAACCCACAACTCTCGCAAAAGCCGCTGCAGAGGCGAGTTCTGCTGAAATGAAGGCTAAAAGCAAGAAGTAAACAGAACCTGTTCTGTTCTTCTCCGAATTTATGTAAAGGCCTGGTTATTTTGGAAGGAATTTTTGATTTATACACAGAACTGATTTGGTTTCTCCTTCACTTTGTTGTCCTTAATCTTGCAAGGACTTACCCTGGGCATGAATACGATGGTGTTAATTTACTCTTTGATTTCATATATAAGTTTGATCAGTTCTAACTCATAAATGTTGGAATTATGTCCCACATGTTCTCCCCACCAAATACTCCGTCAAACATGGTCCGTAATTGGTGGCTTGATTTATGGCCATATGTACCTGCAAACAATCTATATATGTAATCAGATTGATAAATGAAAATAATAAGAATTATTCATTACTTTCCAAGTATAAATGCCAAATCTCATATTAATTTAAATTATCTTGATGGCATAATGGGTTGAATTTTTAGACTGATTTATGAGCTACATGAAAGGTGAAAACTGGGTCTAAATCCATTGTTAAACTCCTGCCGCAATTGTGACCAAGAGACAATTTACAACGAGAATCTGTAGTGTAAAGCACATCGGAAAGCAATGAATGTATGTTGGACTCGCAGGAATCTCTTCGTTAACCAGAATTTTTTGCCAAAAATGTTCATCTTGAAGAAATATCAACATGTGGCTTTAAGTGGTACTTAGATCGCACAGATTTATGGAAGTCGATTCTATCGAGCACGACTTACTTGTTCCACCCACTTGAGCACTAGTCTGACAGGAGACGTTCCCAGGTCGGTTACTTTAAGACATCTTGTTCATGTTTTCATTTGGGACTGCTTCGCCCACTTTAGCAATTGTTCTACTGTATTTTCTTAATTCTCATGCTTAAGAGATTGCAAGAATGTCAACAGAAAGGAGCCAACAAAATCCATTCTGGGGCTGTTAAAATTTCTGACTTGAACATTTTCATTCTGTTGCTTGGAGAATTCTTTCTTTCTTCATTTCTTGTAGCTGTAAATTATCGAGTAGTGAAGCATTTGTTTTAAAATTATTCTCAACCACGAGTCAAAAGTGTTAGAAATTTTAAAGGAAAACACTAATCTAAACTAACGCAACAACAGAATACACAAACATCTATTTTTTTTTTTTTTAACTGGCTTTATGAAATTTCTGAGATAGATAGAACATAAGACATGGATATTCGACCTATTGGAGCATTCATTACGTTTAGTTTCGCTTGCTTTCCCTTTTTTGGACACTTGAAGAACTGTGGTGGTTTTTTGTTTATGCAAAGAGTTTGTGTGAAAAGGCTGTTTCGTCAACCTAGTCAGTTGTGTCAACTGGACTTATCTCTCATCGGATGATTCTTCGGTTGAATCATTGCCATTAGTGGTTAGCACATTTCATATTACAAAGCACGCATATTCAGAAGACACTGCCATTTGCCTGGTAAGTAGGAATTGCTATTTCCACTCCTTTCTATTGGGTTCTTCCTGTTTCTCCAAGATCGCTCGTCGATTTTCAGATTCGTTGGCTCTAGGCGTGTGCAGAAGCTTATCTTGTATCTTATGCCACTAAGTTACCAAAAGGTCCATTGCTTTATACAGGCAATTCAATCTATGAAGATCTCACCCGGCGGCCATTAACACTATCGATCATGCTAAGATCAATTCACTCTTGGCTTGTATATAGAAGGTTGATAAATTATGTAAATGATTGTCTGATTCAAACCCATAAGTTCCAAGCTTAGTGGTATTTATTGAACTATTCCAAGCTTAGTGGAATTTATTAAAGTATCTTAAGGGCAACAATGAGATAAGACATAATACTATGACTTTGGGAGCTACAGGAAAGCTAACACTTGCCTCAATCTGGTGCTCCCTGTCAATAACTAGTTTTAAATGGCTTGTATGTCTTGAGGTCCAGCACTACCCCAGCCATGGAGCCAACTCCTGCTGCAATTGTGACAAAGAGGCAGGTTGCACTGAGAATCTGAAGTGCAAACCACCGAGTTGTCCACCTTCCAATCTTCTTCTGGGAAATGTACATCTCAATAGGGAAATATACTGTCAACGGCCAGAATCCCATGGCACCGAGTATTCCCACAACATCATTGAAGAAGGGCATGAGCATGGCAATGAGAGTGGTCAACAGAACAAATATGGTTCTCCACACTAGCCTGAATAAGTTAAACTGGTAAACACCACAGAAGGGCACGGATATCTCATATTCTGCTGTCACAAAATCACTCTTTGGCCACTTACGAGTGCTCCATTTCTCCACAAATGCAAATAAAGGCTGGCAAAAGACCTGCAAGCTCACATGAGTATGCAACTTAGCATAGGATCTCAATTTTTAATCCTGTCCTGAACTCTATACTCAGCCTGTACATTAAAAGTTGGTGGAATTGTATTACCTGGTACGCACCAACAAGGTGCACTACAATTGCAGCATTTGCTATGTCTAATAGCCAGTATGGGTTGTAAAATCCAAAGCCAGTCAAAAGATTTCCAGGCGCATTATCTCCAAAGGCAGCGTAGCCCATGCATCCACAGAGTATGTAAAACACTGTTGTTACGACTATGCTGAACATTGTTGCTTTCTTCATTGTTTTGTGCTCAGCAGGAGGGGATTTTATGGTATCCTACCATCATAAGGGCAAGAAGAAGCATTGAATCGTTAGTTCAATGAATTTCATCTTGTGGAAAGGTTGTCAAATTGGAAACAAATACCTGGATTTCAATAAGGACGATTGAAAAGGAGTATGCAAAGGCAATAGCTCCCAAAGCCTGCAAACTTCTCCATATTTTCTGAGTTGATGTAACTGTTCCAGCATGAGTTACTGTCCCTATACTGATGCCGGTCAAGCTTCCTTTGAACTTTGCATTTTCTGATAAACATGCAGCAGAAGAGATAGATCATGCGAGTGAACTTGTTCCTAGTTCTGATGATTAGAATACATTTTCAGTAATCAGACTTGAAGTTCAAGAATCCTATCTAACCTAATCCTGTAGGGATCCCCTTTCTTGATTCTCAGGAAAGGAATGGACTTTGTTATCATTACAAAGAAGAAACCTGATGATGAAGTGCCTAATCTAATATGTTTCTCATCGTGAAAAACCAACTTTTATGTACCTGCAACTTTGCCAATGCCAAGACCCAGACCAACTGTAGAGTATGTGAAGGACATAACAGCTGCAACTATAGAAAGCCACCATACTTGATCAAAGTCTGGTATCTGAGAGAATATCACCTCTATGATTCCAAATGCTATCATGTACCCATTGCTTGACATGTGGCATGGATTCTTTCCTCCACTCTTATAAAAGCAGTTTGCTCTCTTTATGGCCCTGAAGTTAGAGTCAACAGACAAAAAAGAGATTAGGAGACTCGAGAGGGGAAATCCAAGTTGAATTGAATTTAGAAATGGTAGAAAGAAAGGAACTCAACATCATGCTGACTGATGCTGCAATAGTATATCCAATTGCTACGCCAAACAAATTCACGTACTGAATCAACCCGCATAGACTGACTTTCCATCCTCCTGCAGGGCAGAATATAAGTTCCCATGATCTTCATGAACAAATTTAACCAGTTAAACCTGATAGAAAAACTTACCTAAGTAAGCTTTGACCGCATCCATATAGGTATAATTTCTCTGTCCAGTCACAAGATCACCTGTCCTATAGCACTGTGCCAGTAAGCTGGAAGTGTACAGATTCACAATTGCAAAGAGGACCATTACTGTTGGACCTGCAACCCAACCAAGCTGTGCTGTGGCCCAGGCCAATGATAGAACTCCTGATCCTATAACAGCAGTAATAATATGGGAGCTCGCTGTCCAGAAAGTTCCTGCGTAATCAATCTCCCGTTAACATAATATTTTCCTACACGCATACAATAGTCATAACCATCTTCTGTATACAGCATCCGCATCACTAATAGAAACTTAGTAGATTAGGATACGTAAGGACGCTAGTGATTGCACGATATAAAGAAGAGGGATTTCTACTGCAAGTTTGGGCTAATAAGTGATAAGGCTCCAAATCAATAACTAGCTAATATTACATTGAATAACTAGCATATGTTGAAGCCACAAATCCCACCACTTCAGATTAAGAATACGAAGAGGCTAGTCGTTCAATAATTTTGTGAACCTGCTCTACAATGTGACTAACTTCTTCAAATAGCTAGCCAAAAGTAAAATCTAATTTCGCCTTGGTAAAACATGCCAAGTGTGATATCAAAATAATCATTTACCGGTTCTTTTCAAGCGTCCATCATCGTCAAAGCACTTGGAGTAATTGGCTTGAGGATTGATAGCTTCACTCTCGATATGAGCTCTTGGTTGACCTTCCACTTGTAAGTAATGCCTGATATCATGCCTTTCTTCTATCTAAAACATGGAAAAGAAAAGGACTATAAGAAGGGAAAAGAAATTAGCACTTCCATGAAAAAAAACAAAAACAATAGGAACCATGAAGCTCAGATTGATCTTACAACTCCATGATGTATTCTACTTGGAAGAGTTCGACTTCTCGGCAACATGGCTTTGAAATGGAAGAAAGTACAGAGAAATGCTAGAGAAGACGAATAAAATTGGAGCAAGTACCAAGGAGGTTGGTGCTTGATGTTTCAGAATGTAGGCAGGTGGAACATTCAGAGAAGGAAAAAAGAAGTCGATGGTTGTATAAACTTCCTGAAGATAGAGTGCTGAGCTTTTATAGAAGAAGATAATGACCTTAGTAGACCTATAATAGAGATAACACGAAGGGTGGTTGCACGAATAGTAATCAAGCGTGATGCAAGCTTCTTCTTAATGGTGCATCCTACAAAACAATTAGCCAAGTCGTACAGTATTCACCTGTTGTAATTATTAACAGACTAAACAGTTTGTGGGGTAATCCTGTTTAATCGCTACTCGATGAGGAGATATGCAGTCATATCATATGACAGGCCAAACAAGAAGGCAGAAGAAGTTAGGTAATGCCTATGAAATATAACAGAATCTAAGGGAAAAAGATGGTATATTACTTAACTTTTTTTTTTTAATTACAAAGGAAAAGAAACAACCAAAACACTAGGTCCTAACTAATGCAGAGATTTGCGGTACAGGACGCTGTGAGTATCACGGTACATATAGGTCATGATAAGCGACAGAGCCTCCTAAAAAGTCTGGACTCCGGGGGCTAGAGTAAGCAGTAAGAGCAACAAGATTGTCCGCACACTGATTTCCTTTCTGATGAATATGTTATATCTTTACCTCCCAAGCTCGACGCAGGATCCCACGGATACATATTACTAAAAAAGAATACTCAGTCAATGTTAAATTAGCCGAAGAAAGGAGATTTATCACCTCCAATAAATCCACTTCAAGAATAACCCATTAGAAGCAAAGAGTCCAGGTTAAGTGAAGGCCAGAGTAGACTCCCCCCACAACAAGGGCGAAGCTCCGGCTATTGTGATACAGAAAATCCCCATACTACTGACCTTGCCAATCTCTGGTCAGTCCGCCAGTAGAAAGAAGCATTTCCATTCCATTGAGTCAGTAACTTTTGGTGTACTTTTTGCATGCTTGTAATTACTTCTTACAATTATTGGGTTAAGGCCCAACTCTACCGCTGTTCCACTAACAAAATGGCTTCTGACGTAAGCAAGATGATACGTTTGTGGATGCAGCTCGCTCTGTTAGGACACCTTGGCGGGCATGTATCACGGTGTGACTGTACAGGAAAAAGTTACTCAGATTGTTATTCAGATATTTTATGAGAACTTGGAAGCGGCTAACAAATGACACTTTGGTCAATTATCAACCAAGTCAAAGGAGAAGATACTGATGCCGATGACAAGGCCTTGTAAGTACATAAATTCATCAACATTTCCAGGATGTTTGTTTGGTTTTCATTTCTTGTAACCCTGATTTATTAGATACTTTAGATCATAGCAGACCACGTAATTTGTAACACACTTCCATCTTATATATTAGACATTTGTATGAAATGAAAAAAGAAAGGGAACATTTTGGTCTTATTGTTCAGCCTTATTTTGTTAAATAACGCGAGTGTTAAAACAGTTTATCACCACATATATAGCTTCAAACTTTGAATAATCAAGGTTTATATGATCGGCTAGTGAGCAAGATGTCAGTTAATGAGAAATGGTATTTCCTCTTTTTTACGAACAGAAGTGTAATGTTTGCTTTCTCTTCTCTTTCACTTATTATGGTTCAGCTCTATAAAAATAATATAGTATCAGAGCATTTGTCTTGAGGGACCTGTGAGATGAGCAAAACTAAAATATAAACCTGATTTACAACCCAGAATTACAACAAGAATTATAACCATCTTCAAGAATTAGAGATTGAATCATAACTGTCTCAAGATGCACCACCAATTTTTGATGGTGAAAACTATCAAGTTTGGGTTGTTCGAATGAAAGCGCATCTTGTTGCTATGGATATTTGGGAAGCTGTGGAGGAAGACTATGAAGTGCCTCCATTTCCAACAAATACTACAATGACTCAAATCAAGATGCACAAAGAAAGGAAAAATAGGAAGTATAAAGCTAAAGTCTGCTTGTTTTCTGCTGTTTCAAACATCGTATTCACAAGAATTATGAATCTAGAGTTGTCAAAGGATATCTGGAACTATCTCAAAAAGGAATACCAAGGTAATGAAATAATAAAGAATATGCAAGTGCTCAACTTGATTAGAGATTTTGAAATGTTGAAGATGAAAGAGTCAGAAACTGTTAAAGAATCTTCTGACAAGTTGCTTGGCATAGTAAACAAGGTGAAGTTATTAGATAAGGATTTTTCTGAGGAACGAATAGTGCAAAAAGTTCTTGTAACTTTACCTAAAAAAATATGAATCTAAAATTTCTGCATTGGAAGAAACTAAAGATCGTATCTAACACTTTAGGAAAGGAAATCCATCGAGTGTCGGAGATGATTCTCACCAATTCCCCTCTATCCTCTACCTACTTCTAGGGTTTCATTGATGACAAGATGCATGATATC
>JAOSBP010000206.1:33850281-33862037 GCA_027563825.1 Erythroxylum mucronatum
CCTTTATCATCAACAATCACTGGATGAGTCCAACCGTGTACAACCGAATGCCAGGCTCTTGTCCCCTGAGCTTGAATAAAGAATTTCATCCGGGATTTCCATGATGGATAATTCGATCCATCCAATAATGGAGGTCTGGTAATTGATGCACCCTCTCTCATAGCCAAATCTGCGAATCTCGGATCTACACCAACTTGCTACCAAGTTCTTAACTGGTGACCCTCTCTGATACCAAATGAAATAATTAAGTCGTTAATCAATTCGCAGATTATCCCCAAATTTTTCTTCGCACAAGTAAATAAAAATCACACTTGTAAAATAATGAAAAATACCGACGTTTGGTAACGCAGTTCGGCACACCTTGCCTACGTCTGCGGGGCCCTCACCCAGATTAAGTTCTTTCACTGTAGTTCACAAAAATTACACTAGATTGATCTACCCCGTAAGACCCAATCTATGTAACCGACCCACAACCTAACTACCCGTGAAGGATTTTTACGCCCAATAACACGACCGACTCGTGTTAACCTCGTTAGAGAATTTTTTAAACTATTTCTACTCAAAGACAAAGATAAATAAAATCAAGAACACAACAATTCCAGATCTGAAATTGTTCATAGATATAAATAAATCACTGCACCAATAAGTCATACACCCATCGACCACACAACCTTCTCTGTGCCGTAACTTGCAATCAACTTCAAGAACCCAGAAAAATCAACAAATCCACATCATACGCATACTGCTTGTTAGAGATAAAATTAGAATAGAAAAAGAACTGCTCCAAGAATCCCACGCAATCAGCTCAATAGAGGATCAAGGAAAACATAGTAGCAGCCAATGTATATCAGCAGTACGTTATACTCCAACAGCCAAAAAACAAAAGAACATACTTGCAGCCACGACCACCGTAACACACCCACAGACCCTAGGTTTCTTTTGATAGACTCCTTTCCCAAGTGACAAAACCTGATTTGAGCAGTCAATAAGCTACACCACATGGACACGTCACTCTATCTTTTTAGTAACACATACTTACCCACTAGGTTTCTTTTCTGACGTGTTTTTGACATACTCCTCTTGAAACACCAACTATAGAAATTCATTAAAATACAACCTTTGCTTATGTACGTATTACTCCAATACCACTTTAACCATGCACTATCTATATCCCAAAACCAAAACCGCAATCGCCGATACACAATCACCAATTAAGGCACATCTTCAAGTATTATGGAAATTCCCATGTCCAATTAAAATGCCAAAAATAAAGATAGGATATATGTAAAATAAATACTAACAAATTCTATACCAAATATAATCAATTAGCTATATACAGATAAGCATGATGGGAGTGATGTGAGGAGTATCCCATTAACCACGATATTTCCTCCTATACTCCCCCTCAAGTTGGCGTATATACATTGGAAATACCTAACTTGTGCAGAAGGTAAAGAAATTGATCTCGTCCAAGCGCCTTGGTGAAAATATCAGCTAATTGGCGTTGAGATGAGATGGACCAAGGAACCAAAGTTTGTGACTACATGCGTTGACAAACAAAATGACAGCCAATTTCGATGTGCTTAATTCGTTCATGAAAAACTGGATTCGCAGCAATATGTAGAGCTATTTGATTGTCGCAAAACAATGGTACAAGTTGAGTAATGAGAATCTTGAGATCTTGTAAAAGACTGCGAAGCCAGATAATTTCACTACAAGTGGTAGCCATAGCTTTATATTCTGCTTCCGCCGAGGATTGAGAGACCACTGATTACTTCTTAGCTCTCTAAAAAATAAGGGATGATCCAAGGAAGATGATGAATCCGGTTGTGGAGCGCTATGTGGTAGGACATCCTGCCCAATCTGCATCACAATAAGCCCAGAGTGATAAAGGACCTATTGAAGGAAATAAAAGTCCCTGTCTAGGAGAATTTTTGAGATAATGCAACATACGATAAGCTGTTTCCATATGTGGTTGACGAGGAGCATGCATAAACTAGCTAAGTATATGAACAGAATAGCTAATATCAGGTTTTGTAAGAGTGAGATAGAGGAGTCTCCCAACTAGTCTTCTATATCGTTCAGGATCCGGATAAAGTTCACCATCACTAATTTGAAGTTTATGCTGACTTTCCATAGGAAAGGTAGCAAGTTTACTGCCCAATAAACCGTTTTCTTTCAAAATGTCTAAGATGTATTTTCTCTAGCAGATAGCAATGCCTGAAGGAGAGCGAGCTACTTCTATGCCAAGGAAGTATTTTAATTTGCCAAGATCCTTGATATGAAACTTGTGATCAAGATAACGTTTGAACTTATCAATACGAACATGATCGTTGCCAGTAATAATCACATCATCCACATAAATTAATGCAGCTAGGAATGATGAACCATTATGGAATATGAAAAGAGAATGGTCCAAATGTGATTGATAGAACCCAATGTCGAGTAATGCTGCAGTGAATTTTTGATGCCAGTTTTGAGATGCTTGTCGTAGACTATATAAAGACTTTCGAAGACGACAAATGTGTGTCTCCCCCTGTTTAGCAAACCCTTGAGGAATTTTCATGTATACCTCTTCATGCAAATCCCCATGGAGAAAAGAATTGTTTACATCCAACTGGTAGAGTGGCCAATTTTGGACAGAAGCAATTGCTAACAAACAAAAAACTGTAACCAAATTTGCTACTGGTGCAAATGTCTCGTGGAAATCCACCCCCTCTATCTGTGTAAATCCTTTAGCCACTAATCGTGCTTTGAATCTCTCAATGCTACCATCAGGATTGTGTTTCACCTTATATACCCATTTGGAGTCAATAGCATGTTTTCCTTTTGGTAAAGGAACTAAGACCCAAGTATGATTAGCTTCTAAGGCCTTAATCTCTTTTGTCATGGCATCTCTCCAATGCTTATGTTTAACTGCTTAAGAAAAGTTTTTAGGCTCATCTACATAAGAGATGGCTACTAGAAAAGCATGATGAGCAAGTGATAACTTAGAATATGAAATAGTGTTAGACAAAGGGTGTACCGTCCAATTAGCCGAAGGATTGGGAGCATGAGATGGCTAGTTGTCTGTGGAGAGAGAGGGTGGTAATTGAACATCAAATCCTTTAAGCTGGGTGGACACCATGCGATTTCGCTGTGGTCGGGCATACTACAAAATTTCATGATTGTTCACCGAAATGTTTAGTTCCTCATCAGAAATTAATGGTGAAACTTCAGGTCCATTGGATTGTTACATGGAGTCATCATTCTGTGTGTCCAAGCCATGCACAGTATTTGATCCAATTTGCCAGTGACCATTAGGTTGAGATAGACTTGCAGATTGTATCCATGAGACTCTTCGTCCAAAGCTTGATACAAGTTAGGCAGTGTAACTAGTGGATTGGATTGTTCAGCTAGCTCTCTTTGTTGAACACAAAAATCAATTGATATTGGTCGTTGTGCGGTAGAAGAAAATGGAAAAATGTCTTGAAGAAAACGGACATCTCGAGACACATAAATATTCCCTTTATCCATGTCAAACACTTTGTATCCCTTCTGGCCATGAGGATATCCAACAAAAATTCCTAGTTGTGAACGTAGTGCAAACTTGTCTCGTGGCTTGCTGTTAACATGTGCATAACATAAGCATCCAAAAGTACGTAAACGATCATAGTTGGGTACCTTATTAAACATCATTTCACATGGAGTCTTATTCTTTAAGACAACAAATGGCATTCGATTAATCAAATATGTTGCTGTGAGAACACATTCTCCCCAAAATTTAAAAGGAAGATTTGCTTGAAATTGAAGTGCCTTTGTAACCTCTAACAAGTGTCGATGTTTACGCTCCACAACTCCATTTTGTTGTGGTGTATCTGTGCAACTAGATTGTTTATCCATGCCATGCTCAATATAATGTGCCAAAAGATCACTATGACTAAACTTAAGCCCATTATTAGTTCGAAAAGTTTTTATATGACAACCAAATTTACCCATTTAAAGAAATAGAGTAAATACTTGCGTGCTTCAGATTTAAATTTCATGAGAAAAACCCAAGTGGTTCTACTGTAATCATCCACCAAGGTCAAGAAATAACAAGCATTAGATAAAGAAGCAGTATTGTAAGGTCCTCAAATATCACAATGAAATAAATAAAAAATGTGTGTAGTTTTGTTCATATGAATTGGAAAAGACAATCGGGTATGTTTTGCTCTACAACAAGCATACCCGATTGAGGCTAAGTTTCCCACCCCTCTCGTCTCCAGGTAGTACAACTCATCTCGCACTCTACCCACTCCAATCGGCGTCATTGAGGCTAAGTCTTGTATAACACAAAAATTCGGCCAGAAAATTAGTGCATGGTTCAGGTCCTTACATAACTTCTGCACTGATAACAAATTAAAGAAAAAGCCTTGTGCGGCAAGAACATTTTTAAAAACTAGCTTGAATAGGCACAGTGTCACCATTAGGTATTTGGAGAGGTGAGATTTTTGGATTCATAATAGGATCAAATAAAATTTTAACATCACATGAGATGTGATCTGTTGCCCCTGTGTCAATTACCCAAAATTGTTCTTTCTTACCAGAGACATTATTCACCAAATTTGCAGAAGGTAGTTTTGTATCAGTGCTAAGTAATGCCATAAGCTACTCATGTTGCTTGGGTGTAAGTTTAGGGACTGTTGGTGTTGGTGCATTTGAGTCAATGGCACCAGCAAATGAGCTAGAAACAGAATCCGATGTGTTTCGACCGCCGCAGTTGCCTCCTCTACCTCTTGATGACCATCCTCGAGTCCTTTTCTACCAATTTTCTGGATATCCATTCAATGCAAAACAGTTATCATAGATATGATTTGTTTTGTGACAGTAGCTGCAATGTCACTGGTTGCCATCCTTTTCACTGTTATCGAGATGGATCTTTGGATTTTCACCTCGTGCCAGCAAGGTAGTCGCCTCAATGACTAGAGTACGTGAAGATGTTATGATCTTTTTCTTTTCTTCTTAGGCTGTGACTGCATAAGCTCGCCCTAATGTTGGTAAAGGATCAATACTTACGACTTGAGACCTTTTTGTTGCAAAAGAGTCATCCAAGCCCATGAGAAAATCATAAACCTTTTCTTGTTCATGCATCTCCTACATTTTCTTTGCTGCCCCACACTTTCATCCACATGAACAAATTGGAATCGAATGAATATAGCTTGTAGTTCTTGCCAATCTGCCTTCAATCTCCCATAGTATGTGGATATGGGTGCTTTCTCTTTTTGTAAAAGGGCAATGGTTTGCTTCAAATCATACACTCGAGGAGCCAGTCCTTGGGTAAATCATTCTTCAAAATCCATCCAAACTTCTTTGACGGTATTGGCATGTGCTACATTGAATTGTAGATCTTTATCAAGCGCATTGGTGAGCCATGACAACACGATTGCGTTACACTGAACCCATGACTGAAAATCCAGGGATTGGACGTCTGACTTAGCTATTGAACCATCTACAAAACCTGCCTTGTTTTTGCCTGCAAGAGCATTCATCATGGTTTTGCGCCATGTGAAATAATTTTCACCATTTTCATTAAGTGGATGGGTAACGAATATAAGCCCTGGGTGATTATAATGATGCAAGTAGTAAGGTGATTTAAGATTAGTTGTGTTTGTTGTTGCAACTTCGTCCCTCATGCTTGAAAGATAATAACAAGGTCACAGAACCTTGCTTTGATAACATAAAATGAAGTAATCAAAAAATTAATTCTCTCGGTTATATTACTATTAAGAGATGTCAACATATATATACTACACAGGTCCTAATTCAGATCCCACAGTTAAGGGATATGTAATAATTCTATACCAAATATAAACAATTAGCCAAATACAAATAAGCATGATGGGAGTGATATGAGGAGTATCCCATTAACCACGATATTTCCTCCAATAAAAATAGCGTCACAAAATGTACAACATTTTGCTACCAAATTGATAAATCATCGCCCATACTATACCTTTTACCTTTTTTCGACAGTTAAAACTATCGTCGCCTATCACTCCAATTCGCTACCAATTATACCCAACGTCGCCAAAACCAGCATTTTCTTTACATTTTTAATTTTCTTAATTGATTAACACCCGAGGGTTTTTGCGACGAAGTAAGTTTAGTCGCAAAAAACCATTTCCGTGACCAACCACAACACTTAGTCGCAAATGGTAGACAATTTACTACCAAATTTTCACATCGTCGCCCAAAACCGAAGCAATTTCTTTACTTTCTTAATTTTCTTAATTGATTAATATATATGAGGTATTCCTAATACACCATACAAGATGTTAAATTAATCTTCTCACTTATATATGCAATTGTTCTTCATTTGATTAATTTTTGGTAATAACTAATCTTTCATTTTAATTTGTTAGAAATTGTTTTCTAATTATATTACAATGCCTTGTTAAATTATTGTAATTTAGTTTTTCTAAATTATAATAATTAAAATGTATAATTTTTTTAGATACATTTTCAAAATTATGATAATTAAAATCTATAATTTTCTAAAAATTGTAAGCCAATTATAATTTATTTGAATTTACCAAAAAAAATTATAATTTATTTGAAGGGTCAACAAATTAATTTGGAAATAGTTTTCAATTGAATAATTTAATTTTTTAATTGAAATTATGTTTTATTTGTAATAGGGAAATAAATTTATTAAAAATTCTTTATGAACCTGTAGGCTTTGGCGACGAACCATGTATTAGTCGCTACATCTGACGTTTGTCGACCAAATACAATAGATCGTAGCAAATTAATTAATAATACTTCCAAACAACTACAATAAACAAGTAACGACATCATTTACCTAAACAAGAAAAACGACGTCGTTTTGTATCAGGTTTTCAATGACAACCACAATAAAAGGCTACTCCATTTTCGTTTAAGCCATCAACATTTCTCAAAATTCTCTCTTTTGTTTGGGTTATGTATTGTGGTCATCACTGTTAAAGAACCATCATTAACTGAACCAATATTTTTCTTTTCTTCTATTTTCATTAACGAAGTTGTGCTAAGTTTAACTTATACCTTTAGGTATTTATTATGAGCTCTTAATTATGCATTTGATGTATGTGTTGTGTTTATGGTTGTGTTTCAAAGATGATTTATTATTTGTCTTTGTTATTTGTATACAGGTTGGCTTCTTCCGAATGATCTTTAACGCTTCCCTCATCAAAGCTTCGTAACTATTTGATGAAAGGTCTTTAAGAGTATTTTATTTTTATTCATTTCCATTAATAGTAATATAGCCCAATATAGATAATACTATATTTCTGTACATCAAGAACATAGTCATGTCTATTCTACATTAAATTCTAAATTTTGCATGTGATACAAACTACATAATAGATTTCTGAAATTTTAGCCGTAGGAACTTTCATATCATTAGCCACATTGAAGATGTAGCAGGGCTAAACTATACTACTTTCACTTATTATCGAAATTGGAGTTGAACATATCATCATTTTATTCTAAATTGACATTTACAGAATATAACTCTTAACATTATTAGTCAAGGAATGTCAACATGGTGACTAGTTCTGGATGGTACTAATTCATTCCGTTGGGAGGAATGTGGCAAAATTTTCCTTGCTGAAGAAATAAACAATGTAAAAAAATCTCCACTTTATACACTAATGATCGTTTACCTTCCATGGCCGATCTTTTGCTTCAATATGTTTAGGATCATCCGAACAACTTCACTTTCCTTATAATTTACATCTCATTTTCTTTTATGAAGCTATTATATATAATCACATTTAATGGTATATACTACATGTTGTTTTAAGCTTCCTTGAATCTCGAACATGACATGTATGCCTATGGAAGCGGGAGCGATGTCACAACAGTCCGTAAAGGATTAAGAAAATCAGTTGATGTGGAAAATTCGTTAATTTCGCAGACTTCGTCTGGTCATTCATATATGTGTGTCACTCCAATTTCAGTCGTTTAACGGTTTACTAATATAACAATATTTAAGTTCTATACTGATTGTGTTTTAGGTAACCTATTTCGCACTGGCAGTTTATCTAGAGAATTTGTCTTCTATACTAAATCTGGTGACTCATTCACTGTATCATCTACAAGTTTAGCTATAGCGGAAACACTGTTGTAAGAAGGTGTGAAAAACCCTACACTTGAGGGAAGAACTATCATTGTTTCAATTGGTACCTTCAAAAGTGCAAGGACCCTCCTCGGGAATCCAAACATCGGGGACTCATTCACCTTTACCAACTCTTATGTTACTTGGAATCCAAAATAAATAATTATATCATTGTCATTTATCGATGCAATCAACTGGACTTAGCTTTAAAGTTGATTTATTGTTATATCTGTAATCATTTATCAAACAACCTCTCTACTAGTTATGAGTCAAGCTGCGTACTATTCAGTGTGGACTGTTATTGTTCTTGTACTATAACTGTAAGAATTGTTAACCTTCTATATATCATATAATTATATTGATACAATTATTAAAATTTTTATAACTAATTTTTGCACTATTACTAATTATTAATGATTAATTAATACTACTATTTAACACTTAAAATTATGTTGTGTGTGTTTTTTCAACAACACGTTGTAAACATTCAAAACAAATCTACAATAAAACATATCTTAATTATGATAGATTATAAAAATGTTAGTTTAACAATTTTGAAAAATGTGAACCCTTTGGTGACGATTTTGGCAGATGGTCACCAAATGTTATGCAAATTACTGTGGACCATTTGACTGAATGTGAACTATTTGGTGACGATTTTAGAAATCGTCACTAAATGTACACAATTTGCTGACGATTTTAAAAATTCCTCACCAAATGGTAACTTTTAGTGACAATGTGTAAAGCGTAGCAAAAAGCACGTAACTAAATGTCTACAAACTTTTGGTGTTCGTCACCAAACGTCTTTTTAGCAACTATTGTACGTAATCGTCGCCAATTATGCCCTTTCATGACAATTTCAAAAATTGGTCACCAAATGTTTACCAAATTATGGTGATGATTTTTCAAAAGCATCACCAAAAGTTCATTTACCAACAAATATCAAAAATAGTCACCCAAAGTTCATTCACCATTTGGGGACGATTTTTGTAATCGTTACAAAATGTGGATCCTTTTGTGACACTTTTCTAATTAGTTGCTAAAAGGTTAGTTTTAAGGTCGATTTTAAAAATTGTCGCAACATGGTCACTTATAGCGACGATTTTTGGAACGTCGCCGAAAAAAAAAGTAGCTAAATGTTTACTTTACTGTAGTGAGATTATCCCAAAATAAAAAATCCTTCAAGGAAAATGTTCACATGAAGCTACTGAGAAGTGGAATCTTGTTACAATACAGGTCCAAACAACTAGTTAAATATCACTGGAAGTCTTCCTAATCTTACAGAATTAGGTAATTTACTATGATTACCTTATGAACTTAAAACAATATATATAAATACATTAGTTTACGGGAAATACAAAGAGTGCTTTCTAAGATTATTGCTTATGCTTACTATTGATTATGACCTAAGTCCTTTGTCCAGCAAGTTACAATCATTTTGTCCACTTCTCAAAACAGGCAACACAAGCAACCTGTAAAATGTGGCCAGAACAAACCCTAGAGTCAGTAACCTTGAAATTGCGGAGTGAACCGGTGACCAGCCCCTAGCTCGAGCCAAGTACTTGAAAATGGATTCGAAGGCCATGCACAATCCATGTAATACGAAGAACCAGGTCATCTCCCAACTAGGTTTCAACCCACAGGTTATGTAATAGAACATAAGCTCATGCATGATGCCTGAGACTACAAGTGCGGTGATCAAAGCCACCACCTTTGCCGGACCAACTCCGACGATACCCATCAGAGCATTTTTGGTCGGATCATGTATGGTGTGCCTCAATATGTTTGAAGACAACCGATTCCATCTTCTTCCCCAGAAGTCATGCAAAGAAGTCGCTAGATAAGGGTGGTTGAATAGTGGCACAAGCTCGTAGCGTGACACAACTCGAACCAAACCAGGGCCACACGTCCACAGGCTGTAGAATCCTAAGATCATTATGGATACACCTAAAAAGGGTTTATATTGGTACAAGTCCCTGTAAATGCAAGAATAGGTTAATATTGGTAGAAGAAACGCCAGTTTTGGGGCTAGAAAAGGATCCAAATGTTGTTTGGTTCCTTTGAGCTTGATGGGAAAAACGGAGACCAGCACAAAATCGAAGTAGTTTTTGCAAGCAAAAACAGGACCTTTTTTGAAACAAAAGAGGAGAAGCTTGAAAGAAGTAATCCATGTGATGAAGAAGGATACAAGTCCTCTGAGAAAGCTAGAAGAGAAATACCATGGGAGTATAGTGAAAATGTAAAACACGGGTACAAGAGCTATAACTCTCAATATAGGTTTTGTTATATGTGTGATGAAGATATGTGAATAGGCTAAAGAAGCCAGAAGTAGAGCTAATGGATTATTGATTGAACTCAGTAATGTTTCTTCCTTCATTTTCTCTTCTTCTTCTTCTCCTCTTGCTTCTAGTCGCCATATATATTATTTCCAGTTTCACACTGATTCAATGTGAATGCATAGTATATTTTGGAACAAGTACTATAGGCAGCATGAAAGACCACATGGCCGTCACATCGATTCCTTTAAATCAACTATGGCATGTGCAGGAGCACCACATGGGAATCATATTAATTCCTTAGATCCCCTTGAAAGGTAAATATATAAATTAATCTATATAAGAGATTTTTCATGAAGATTAAATAATACTTCATATTTCACAGTATATAAATTAATTATTAATTAACATCTGTTTTTTATTTGTATGAAATTTAATAATAAAATATTCAAAAAAATTAGTATAAAAATAGTTATTTATTTGTTTTTTTAACTTTAAGAATCAATTTATATCTATATAATTTTGGAAATTTATTTGAACTTTTATAATATTTTAAAGATGAACTTGCATCTTTAAACAAAAAATGTGTTTCATGGATTACTTTACTACATCATTACACGGAGAAAACACAACAACAATAATAACACCTATTAGAAATCTTGCTGAAATGTGAGGTTTGGGGAGATTCAGTAATACTAAGTCTTACTCTTAACTCCAGTATTACTTAAAAAAAATGTGTATAAATATTACTATTGAATTTTTCTTTCAATAGTAATATTTACAATATAAATTTCAAGTAATTTTTTTTAAATTAAAGAATTATTATTTCATAGCCGTGAAAGGAAACAATAAGTTACATTACAAAGTAGTAAGGCAATATATTTACAAAACTCAATTAAAATAGGAACATACAAAATAATCTGATTAGCCTGTAAACATTAAGGAGTTTATAGATTCTTTAATTTCAAGTAAAATTTTCTTTCAATAACAAATGAATAATAATTTATAAATAAAATTATAACGATTAAATTTTTTATTTTAATACAGTATAATAATTTTTACTTAATAATATATCAATAAATATCATATAAGAGACTAAATAAATTTATTTAATTATTATATTTCTTTAAAATTTATCTAATATATAATTATTATCATTAATAAAAGTATTAATTACATTAACATTAACAACTAAATATTTTTTATTTTTATTTTAAAACTAAAAACTAAGGAGCCGTTTGGTTCTACTTCTGTTTTTTTGTTATAGTTTTCGGTTTCCGTTTACAGTTTTTTTGTTTCTGTTTTTCTTTCAAATACAAACAAAAACCTGTTTGGTTGTTAATATTAATATAGTTGTATTT
>JAOSBP010000206.1:33862137-33872817 GCA_027563825.1 Erythroxylum mucronatum
AGAGAGCCCTCCAATGGACGGACTAAATTGCTTGCGATTTTGCTTGTGTAGATGGGGCTTCCGTGCCAAGGGAAGGTATGTCCTTGTTTTCTGTAATTTCCATGTCCTTGTTTTCTGTAATTTGCTCGGATGTAAGATTTCTTGAAATGTTCTTATTGCTTACGTTTATGCTGAATTGTTCACAGTTTAAATGTCCATGGTCGTGGAATTTAGTTGATGTCGTCCACGATGGTAATGGGGACCAGCTGTCTGATGGTTTGGTTTGCTTCTTCTCCCTCTTATTTCCGTGCAATTTATTTGAAGCTGCTTTGTTCTGTTGATGTTATGTAAAATGGAGATGGGAAGCTTTCGAAGACTCCTTCCTCAACAGCATAGGATTGTTTGCCTCAATCTTCAGCAATTGTTTTGTTTCAGTATCATTGTCGTAGATTTTGATGACAATTGTTAATATGATTCTTCTTCTTTTTTTACTCTAACGGAGATAAATCAAAAGTTGGTTTCAGGCATTTTTATCTCCTGATGTGTTAAATTTTATTAAATCTAGCCATATGTCAAAGGTCCAAATCCTGTGTCTCTATATACTTAATAATATCAAAATTTATCGACCCAAAATTTTTATTTGTACGCATACCAAAAGATAGTCTTTCAAAAGTTGTGTCGTCGATTTAGATATCCGTGCAGCATTATAAATGAGATCTTAATAATTTAATATCTGATACAATTAGCATTTCGCATTTAATGCCTCCGTTGTTTCTTATTTAAAGGAGTTAAAATAATTTATTTAAAGGGGTTAAACATAATTTTAAAATGAATTGAGTAATTCTTCTTGGAGGAAACGAATGGCCATCCCCTTGGTATCACTTCGCATTAAAATTAATTTATGAATTCAGTAATCCTTCTTGGAGTAAACGAAAGGCTGTCCCTTTGGTGAAACTTCGGCAGCTCTCGATCACTTCGCATTACAAATCATTTATTTGGCCGACTTTTTCTTTTCAGCTATGCACACTTTTCAATCTTTAAAATTTTTTTCTACAGATTTGTCAGACTTAAAGATTAGGTATAGAGGTGCGATTTTCAATCCCTCGAAATTTCTTCTCAGCTTTTTTGGTTACCCCGTACACTTTCTTAACTTTCTTTGTTGTTCCACTTACAAGTTGATGAACCACTTCAATAAAATATTGTTAATCATAAAAGATGTAATTAATAGAATAATTATTATTCTTTAAATTTTTGTAGTATTTTATTTTTATCGGCAACAAAAAATATAAATTAAATTAAATACTCAATGTCATTCTTTTATTGTCTCCTTACAAAGTAAATTTATTAAGATGACATTTAATTATTCCCTCGAAATTGACAATAATAGACAAATTGTGGTTGATTTAAATTTCATATTATAATTAAAATTATTAAAACGACATATTAAATTCTTGATTAAATAGTAATATCAGTAGATTCCATTGATATTCATTAATATTTTGGATTATTTACTAATTTGCTCATATATTTTCTTTCTTTTATAATAATTTTTAACTTATATAAAATTAATTTGCTGATCAAAAATAATTCATTTGCTGATAATCGTCATTATATATATTTTTATATATATGTTATTATTTCTTTTTCACACTGGTTACTTTAAATTTTGTTATATATATTTATATATTTATGTAACCATTATTTTTGTTATACGTTTATACATCACTACCGTGCTGAGTTATTGTTTTTATATGATGATGATGATGATGATGATGATAAGCATTCGTTATAAATTTAGATGTAACGAAAAAAAATTTCTTTCAAGATGTTGCCAAAATCGCTATCGTGCAGATGCACCATAGCGACTTTGAACTAAAAAGCAAATATTACTGTCGTGCAAACGCACGATAGTGACATCGGACAATAAATCATCTGTAAACTCGCTATCCTGTAAATTAACTTATTAATCTTTTATTATGTGCGCACATTTGTTAACTGCGTCAAGGAGCTGCAAATTTGTTTTCCCTATTAATGATTATAATATAACGATTTAATTAATTAATTAATATTGATATGATAATTAGCTTAATATATGAAACACTTTTCTAAATTCAAGCTCCCGTAAGATTTGCAATTGCAGACTAACAATAACTGCTCTGCTTCAAGTGCCCGAACTAGAACTAGAATCATAATATTTATCATCAATATTAGTATTATTATAATTATAAAATCCCTTATTATGATTAAATGCATATATCTTCATTTCTATTATTATAATAATAAAATTGATTATTATTATTAACTTTCTACACATTATTATTTAATTTACTATTCTCATTAATTTAATTATTATTATTATGATTTATTTTCAGTATTATTAATTTTCTACTTGAGTGTATGTACTTATTATTGGTGAATAAAATTATTCTGATCTTTTTTATTTTTATTTTGAAATTCGTTTTTATTGTTAAGTGTATTTATTTTGATTATTTTGATTATATTTTATTCCTTATCATTATTTAAGTTTGTTTGGTTGAAATTATTTTTATTAATAATATAAAATTCCTTCTTATCATTAATTTGCTTCTTATTAATTTAAAATTTTAAAATCTTGATTATTTTATTAATGTGATTATTATAATTAGTTCTGTACTTCAGTATATATTACTTATTATTAATACACTGAATTTTTTTATTAAATTTACTATTCTTATTAATTTAATTATTGTTGTTATGATTTATTTTTAGTGTTATTAATTTTCTACGTCAGTATATGTACTTATTATTCTAATATAAAATTATTCTAATATTTTATAATTTTTATTTTATTTTATGTAATGATGATGATGATGATGATGATGATGATGATAATAATAATAATAATAATTATTATTATTATTATTATTATTATAAAAGAAGAAGAATAAAAGGAGGACTCTTCTTATTAATTTAATTTATTGTTGTTATGATTTATTTTGAATATTTTTAATTAATTATCTACTTTAGTGTATGTACTTATTATTGGTAAATAAAATTCTTTCTCCTGATTATTATTTAATTTCCTATTCTTACTAATTTATAATTTTTTGATTAATGTTAATTTTTAATTAAATTTACTATTCTTATTAATTTAATTATTATTATTATTATTTATTTTAAGTATTATTAATTTTCTACATGAGTATATGTACTTATTATTCTAATATAAAATTATTCTAATGTTTTATAATTTTTAATTTATTTATTGATAATGATGATGATTATTATCATCATTATTATTATTAGTATAAAAGAAGAATAAAAAGAGGAGATAGGTGATCTCGCGATCGCGAGCTCTCGCGATCAAAACCTCACAATTATTAGATTGATTTTCTTTTGTTTTTTGCGCAGAAACGTCTCAACTCAAAATTTGCACTGCGATAAAAACAACTCATAAGACTGAAATGTTGACAGTGAACTGAAATATTATTAAATTAAAATCATTTAAGTAAATCTTCCTTCATTAATCTCTGACTATCATTACACGGCTCAAGATAGTTCACAATATAGTGTACCATATCTGAATCTCCATCAGATATATCTGCACCAGAAAAGACTGCATCTATTTAATGCGTTCATTGTTTCTTATTTAAGGGACTTGACATTGATTTAAAATGAAATGTTAAGTTTTCTTGGATGAAACCAAGAGTCATCCTTTCGGTAAAATTTTGCGAGCTCTCACTCACATGCCTTTGAAATTCATTTATTTCGGCTGCTTTTTTTGATCGCCTGTAATCATGTCCATTTTTCTCGTAGTATTCCTTTGTTCCTTTTTGCTATTCTGATGAAACTTGTTAAATTTTCTCTTTTTTAAATGCTCTGAATTTCTGATGAATAAGTTGAGTGAAATGAGCCAGAACAAAAATTGAAGTTTTCAATTTTAAAAAATGAAAGCCTGGAAATCAAAATTAAGTTATTTTTAATTAATTCATTCATTTTTATAGAATACAACTTTTTATCGAGTGAGTCTTTTTTTAAGGATATCGCCATCGTGCAAGTGCACAGTAGCGACATTGAGTGTTAATTAGCTAAAATCCCTACTGTCCAAATGTACCCCAAGGACATTGAATTTTCTCCAAAACATAAAGAGCTCTTCTTCCTTGTATTATTCCTTTCTCCTTTTTTCTTTTTCCGATGAAACTTGTTATATTTTCCTTTTTTTCTCTTAATTTTTGATGAATGAGTTAAGTGAAATGAACATAAAAAAATATTTTAATTTCCAAAAATTAAAGCGTGAAAATGAAAATTAGCTAATTAATTAAGTAAATTTTATAGAATACAAGATCTTTTGATTGCTGCTAAATATATTATAATTAATACTGATTATATATATATATATATACCTTTTTTTTAATCGAAGGCTTGAAAGTCAATAGGATTAGACTTGCTGACATGAAAGGTATGTGTTTGGTAAAGAGCTTATCAGCTCTTTTTTAGCTGGTCAACTCATTTTAGCTGGTTGACTTTAAAAAAAGGTTCATAAGATTGTTTGGTAAATAGCTGATTGGGTTGGCTGATTCAACCCAATCAACTATTTTTCAACCAGCTCCAAATAGGAGCGTTTCACATCATTCAGCTGATTTTTTTCAGCCAAATCTCAAATATGCCCCATATTCTCGCATCTCGCTTCTCATTTGTGAAGTCTCCGGACATTCCAGCGTCTTCTCCCCTCTTTTCACTTCTCATCTGTCGAACGTTGAGGGGCTTAAAGAGGTTCATTTCTCAGATTTTTCAAAAGCAAAATGGTGGTATGCCAAGGGAAAGCGAGCACGATCCACTTCATGGACAAACGTGAATGAGATGTCAAGCAGGTCGCACTGGTGGGTTCATGGTTTTCTGAAGCATTTTGGACTTCCTTGTTTGATAATTACGTTATGTTTTTAGTTATATGTATATCTAGCTTGATGAGGATCACCATCTCTCCACATGGAAACGATCTGAAAGCTAAATTAGAGGTTAGCAAAATGTGGATGGTTGATCTTGAAGGTAGCGAGAGACTAATGAAAACAGGGGCTATTGGCCAGACGCTAGAAGAGGGAAGAGCCATTAATAACAATAATAATAATAGTTATTATTAGTATTAGTATTATTATTATTCTTTATAATAATAATAATAATAATAATTTATTAAACTTAATTGTTGTAGAATTAAATATCTAAAATCTAAATTCTTATAAGAATATTAAAATATATAATATTCATATTTTTATTTTTTTTAAGTCATGTCCTTATAAGTCATTTTACACTTAAACAACTAATACTAAACAGCTAATTTTACAAAACATCTTTAACAAACAACTAATGCAATCCGCTGGTCAAACCGGCTGATATAATCAGCTATCAGCTGATTGCCAAACAGGGCCAAGGGCTTTTTTGGCTGCCTGATTTCCAAAAATCGCTACAATGCAAGTGCACCCTAGCGACTTTAAATTCTCCCCAAAACATAGACTATTTCTACGCCTCTTCTTCTACTCTCTCTCTCCTAAGTCTTCTTTCAGAAATATCTGTCATTTTCTCCCTCATATTGTTCAGAGTTTCCTAAAAATCTTGTAAGTCAGTCGATTTTTCCGTCTCAAGTTTGACATTTGCAATAATTTTTACAGAATTTTTTTCCTGGGTTCAAAATTTTCCGCTATTTCTTTGTCTGATATTTCCACGTTTTCCAGACATCATGGCTCCCAGATCAAAGAAAACTCTTGACGAATTTGAAGCTGTGCTGAGGAGTGAAATGACTATGAATATTGCAGCCGATTACGACACTCTATTCCCCATTTATTCGACGGAAGAAGGATCAAGGTATTTGGTTCTGAAAAACAAAACAATTCTCAATTCGCAATATTTTGACTTTGCCCTCTTAGAAGAAATCGGTGTGAAAGACAAAGTTATTGAATTCTCTAGCAGAGGCGATTGGGGACATTTTATAGAGATCGACTATCCCATCTCCCCCGAGCTCACATTAGAATTTTTTACATCATTGAAGTTTGAATCCAAGAAACCTCAAAATTTTTGGTTTAGATTAAGAGGTGAACTTTATAGATTAAATTAGAGGTTGTTGAGGGAGGTTTTCCAGTTTCCTAGAGTAGAGGTTCAGGGCTCCCATCAGGCCTTCTCACCAACAACATATTGGAACTTTTTAACCGAAACCCCTGAGTTCGATCCTCATAATGCATCAAATTCTTACTTTTTTTTTTCCGCTGAATGATTGCTGGTTCACAAATTCATGTGTTATGTTGTCTTTGGAAAAAGCCAAAGCAACAAATGCTCTACCAAGGAATTGGCACTGTTATATTCCATAGATGAAAAGTTCATTCCTAACATGTTTGTTCATTTTTCCAATTCTCTGATTAAATCTGCGACAAACTAAGGAACATGCATAGGAATGAGCTATTTAGCAACTACTCTAGCTCAACATTTTGTGGTTGATGTTAGTGGAATGACATTTATGAACCATCAGTTTTTTGATCTTACGTACTTAAGATGGTCAGAAATATTATGTCAAGATAAGTTGCAGCTTAAAGATCATCGGACGTGTTCTGCATATAAGTTAAAATTCTCCGTCGACGCATCTAGTTCTGACGCTGATATGCCATATTTTGATTCGAGTGAAGATGAAGCTGCGCCCAAGGAATGGCAAAGAATCTCTAGATTATTGGAAATCAGTTCGAATAACACACAGAACCAACTTAATGCGATTACTGATCAGCTTCAAGCTATGAATGAACGATTGGAAACGGTTGCCCGTCAGCAGCGAACGATGGCCCGTGGACAGCAAAGGTTGGATAAGAAAATTCATGCAGCTTGGCAGAGTCAAGGAATTCACATCGCAACTCCACCTTCATCATCTGCATCTTCTCCATCAGCGTCAAAAAATTCTTAATTTCTTGTATTTTTTTCATCCATTTCCTTATTTTATTTTCCAATTTTTTTGTCGTTATCCGACGCTGTTAATTTTGTCGGCCCTTATTGAATTAGACAATTACTTTGCAAGCCTAGAACTGATTACTGTCAATTATATGTAGATGTCGATATTACTTCTGTCATTAATTTAGATATACAAGATAACCATTTTTTCCCCGATATCAATTTTCCATTCTTAATCAATCAATCACACCGTTTAGTTGTCTTATCTTAATTATTTATTTTCAGAAATAATTCATTGACTCGATATCTTTTTATTGTTTAAATTAACTACTATAAGCTAACGCTCACGTCATATAAAATATGAAGAATCAAACCATTTTATCTCTTATTTTCATGATCATCTCCTAAAATATCAAATTTTAGATTTTTCTAATTATATTGTGTAACAGAATTATATTATGTTAATATGGCAGTAATATTTATATGTTATTATATTTATATATTTTATGATAATAATAAGAAATCCTCCTACCTTGAAGTGTAGCAAACTGAGTGTTTTTTTAAGGATATCGCTATCGTGCAAATGCACGCTAGTGACATTGAGTGTTAATCACCGAAAATCCCTACTGTGCAACTACACCCCAGCGACATTGAAATTTCTCCAAAAGCAATGAAATTTTTATCACGTTTATATTTTTAATTGTTTTTGGAATATATTAATGAAGATTATTAAATTTGTTTATTCCAAATCATTAATCGTATATTATGACTATGTTTAATTATATTACCAAAATATACTATATAATATTATGCTGTACTTGTTCATCGCATATTCATTTTTTTATATGATAATTATCTTAATATAAGAAATGCTTTTCTAAATTCAACCTCCCATAAGGCTTGCAATTAATTATTAATCATATATTATGACTATGTTTAATTATATCACCAAAATATACTATATAATATTATGTTGTACTTGTTCATCGCATATTCGTTTTTATTGATATGATAATTATCTTAATATAAGAAACGCTTTTCTAAATTCAACCTCCTATAAGGCTTGCAATTGCGGACTAACAATAAATGTTCTGCTTGAAGTGCCAGAACTAGAACTAGAATCAGAATCAGAACTAGAACTAGAACTGCAACTTTTGTGGCCTGAACTAGAACGAAAACTAGAGCTAGAATTGCAACTAAAAAAATTAGTAAAAGCTAAAAGACAAAAAGACTGTGTATTAGTCAACAAGGAAATGAAATTAAAGACTGGGATTGGGTAAAACCATGAGAAAACTTAAAGGGGACCGTAAGTTTGAGAACGCGATTTTGCTTAGGAGAATAGCACTGAGGACTTTAAAAATGACAAAAATATAGGGCCTAATTAGTCAATAATAATAAATATTAATTAATCTATTTATTATATTAATTTTAAGTTAATTATAATTTATTATATTATAATTATCAATATCCAATTTATTAATTATAATGTAATTAGTAAATTAATAATATATTAATTTTATATTTAGGTCATTTTATTAATTATAATGTAATTAGGAAATTAATAATATATAAATTAAATTTAATTAAAAATTAATATAATAATAATAATATAATCATAATAATAGTAATAGTAATAATAATTATAATTATTTTTAATATTAATAACGAATTTAATAATACTAATAATAATAATAAATTTTAAAAATACTCTACAATAAATTTAATAATAATCACAAGAAATTTAATAAACAAATTTAACTGTAATTATAATGATGGAAATAAAATTAATAAATATATTTACCAATAATAATAATAATAATAATAATAATAATAATAATAATAATAATAATAATAATAATAATAATAATAATAATAATAATGTCAAATACTACCAATGAGATATTGGAGATAGAAGCAAACATGAGGAGAATTAGAAAAGAAGAGGAGCAAAAGAGAGATTTACCTATTTATTAATTTGTGATAGGTTTCTCGAGACCGCCAAAATTTTTTACGTTTCATATTATACTTAATGAACTCAACCAATGATATCTGTTTTTTTACTTGGAAGAAAGGATACGGTAACTCAGAAGTCGAAGTTACCCTCTCCTTTTTTTGAAGAAAACATTAACTATATATATATATATATATTTGCATTCATAAAATGTATGAACCACAGATCCGTTAAAAATTATTATGATATAAAAAATATGTTATACATGTCAAAAAAAATGTTATAAGATTCGGTACCTTTTTACCGCTTAAATTAACTTCTGTAACTTAACACTCACATCATATAAAACCTAAAAAGTCAAACAACTTCTTCATCAAAATTTAACTTCTCTCATCCACTGTCTCCTTTTACTTTTCTTCTTCTTGAACATAAATAGATCGGATTTCTTGTTCTGCTATAAAATTTCCCACGCACCATTTCCTATTTTTAGAGACTCAAGGACACATCCTTAATAATAGTAAGTTATTCTTTCATTCGCTATTTTTTTAAAATATCTATCATTTTTATATCATCATATTTTATCTACTGTTTATTCCAATTTTTTCTTTGCTGTTTACGCTATTTTACCTCTTATAACTTAGATAAATTACAGTTAAATTTCTTATTCATGAAACTTAAGTTCTTCACAAATTCAATCATTCCCGCATACACCCGTAAGTTCGCTATGTATTTCACAAAAAGACTTGATTACTCTGTATACTCTTTTCATTCCTAAAAATTTATGTTGCAGCAAGATGCCTATTATTAAGCAAACACCCAAGCTTATATGATATGAAGCACAAAAAAAAACGCATTAATGACATGCAAATAAGCTTGGTTAACATGCATTTAATAGCTAGGGATGATCTAACAGAGCATGTTATTTCAGTTAATAACATCATGCATAAGTTATACTTTGAAGGTTGCCTAGCTTACACAAATGTTGAAGTAAAATTTATGAGTTTACTTGCAACATTACCTGAACCTTAAAGTGAACTTTTACAAATGCTCTGGAATAATATGCCTAACAACAAGACTTATACATTATTAGTCGTGACATTTATTCAAGAAATTCATAAAAGCGAGTTGATTAAAACTTTGCAGCCTTTGGGTCTTCCAACAGAAATAGTCAACTATATTGTACATATCTTAGTGTTTATATAATATGCTGAGATTAATTTTATATAACTATTCTTTTTTATAGAATACAATTTTTTATCGGTGCTAAATATACTTTTCCCAAAATGGGAAAAATAAAAGAATAGAATGACCTGCTAATTGTATCATAATAAAAATAGGATTGAACAATATACTTAAAGATTCAATTAGCTCACTATTTTGTTGACGAAGGAATAACTAAATTTATTCACTTTATAATTCTCAACATACTCTAATAACTATTGCTGTTATCACATAACTTATTTTTAGTTTATTATTAATTTTTATTTACACTTAATATTTATTTTCATAAAATTAACTTTTATTTACACTTAATATTAACACAAAACAGAGCAAATTTGTACAAACGAATTAAATTGTAAACGTCTTTTCCAAAATTTTAACTATATTTAAATCATAAAAATCCTTTAAAATAATTTCTATTATTATTTTATCGGGTCAGAATAAATAGATTATAATTCGATGAGACAATTCTGTTGGATCTCGTACGGTCCGAATATTCACAATACGCTACGGAAAATACCATACAAGAACATCACGTATAATCAAAAACATGAAGGATTAACGAAAATACCTTATTTGCGTGGGTAGGTTGCTTCTTTTCGGATTCCAAGACACTGCAAATCGCGAAT
>JAOSBP010000206.1:33890263-33910770 GCA_027563825.1 Erythroxylum mucronatum
TTGGCCAAACACAATACCAGAAAAATTAATTTCAAACAGAGAAATCAAATCCAAAAATCCATACAAATAAATAAACCCAGATTTAATCCATAAAATTAACTAAAAGCTTGCCCCAACCTTGAAACCTTGGGGAAATTACTCACTCATGGTAGGACAAAAACCACAAACATTATGCTCGGTAGACAACATTAAGAGAAATTAAATTATAGAACAGAAAATAATTAAGTTTCAGATCTCCCTCTAATGTTGCGTCACTGCCTTGCTGCGCCTCTGCTTGCTTTTTGGCCTCACGTCTCTAATCTAACCAGATCACCTTATTTTCCAACCTGTGCTTGTGAGGTTTTGAGTGGTGTGAGAGTTTTAAAATAAATGAAGAGTGAGTCCCCCTGGATGTGTGACGCTTTTCTCAAATGTAAAGTAAGTGAGTGTCCTTTGAATGTGCCAAGTGAGTGTTTAACGAAAAGTGAATAGATGGAGCCCCCTTTTGTTGTAACCTTGAGAGCTCCTCCTGATGTGTAACGTGTGAGCTGCTAATTTGAGTGGAGAGTGATGAAAAAACAATGAGTAAATGGAGCCCCCCTCACCAAGATGATGTGCGTGAACGGAAAAGAAGAGAAACACAATATGGAAAAGCTAGTGGGACCAAATGAGTGATGGTGAGTGGAGAGTTTAAAAATAATCAATAAAGATGGAGCCCCTACTTGGATATGCGTGATTGTTCAAAATAAAGAGTGAAATGAGAGTTGAGTTTCAAAATGTGCGTGGATGCTCTTTTGTCCCTTTGCTAGAGAGTAATGAAATTAATCCTTAAAAAAATGAGTGAGTGGGTCTTCTTGTATTTGTTTTCCAGTTACCCACGTTGATGTCCTCTCATGCGTATAACGTTGGTGTTTTCCAATTATCAACAATCAAATGCTTGGTTGGCCTCCCATAATTGCGTTCATAGCTCCCTTAGTGTTTGTAATTGTTGATAGCAAAGTGAGTGGAGAGTAACTAACAGCTCACGCCCCCCTCCTGTCCTCTCAACGTGATTTATTTTTGTCCTTTTAAACCACAAAGCTCACGTAAGTCTTCTCCTGCTGGTGATTTACATTTTTTCCTTTCTTAGCTGCATGCGTGATCCAATTTTCTGGCTGGTGCGTGATTCCTTTGTCCTCCAGTCTGGTGCGTCAGGTCCTCAATTGCTGCTGATCTTGTTTTCTTCCTATGATCTGCGCATGATTTTTGTTGGCTGGGTGATTATTTGCAGATGAGTATGTCCTGATTTGACAATTTAATTGCTTCTTTTTCTGCCAGCGTTTTTCCTTGGACAGTTGTGGTCTTTTTTACAACTAAAATCAGGTGCAATTTCTGCAAATTAAACAGGACCCACTATAAATATGGATTAAGGTAAACTAAACAATTTAGCAGGAAAAATATATATATAACCCAATAATTAATCCAGAAATTAAGGAAAATGTCATTAATTCTAATGATAAAAATGCATTCAACACTCGAGTCGCTGCGGCGAACTCTCAACATCGAGCATCCTCATGTGTTTTGTTTTAAGCTTTAATGTGTATGATGATATGTATTTGCTTAAACTCTTTCGGATTAGTAATGAATGAAGTCCCTTTTGTATATAATTATGTTTGTCTAGTGGGTGAGTTTGATGGTTAGAATTCTAGGTATGAATGTATGTGTGTTTAGTATTGGTTATTGAATCTTGGGAGTTCCAAACATGTTGAACCCCGTTTCTGGAGTCCAACCCTTGAACCATAAAACGTGAGCGTATTCTTATGAAATCTCTTTAACCATTTTCGGTTCATCTTCATGCTCTAATACCAAAAATGTTGGGTCTCGATTTTCCAGAGCCCAACTCTTGGAACTCATTTAAAACCGTGAGCATCTTACTCTCGAAAACCCTTCATTTGGAAGGGAAAATCCTTTGGAAGCAAATGACGGGTTCGCCACAGCAAACTTTAAGTTTCAGGAAAAGTTCTACTGAGACCCTTAAAGAAAAGTTCTACTGAGACCCTTTGGGAAAAGTTTGCCACGGCGAAGTTCCAGTATCAAGCGAGAATTTGCTTTCGAGAAAGGTTCATCGTGGCGATCTTTGTGTTTTCGCCGCGGTGAAACCTCTGGAATCACAACCCCTTAACCTAAAATTTCCAATGGTTTTTATGTCACTCTTACCTTTCTTTCAATTTACAGAACAACAACTTCTTCTTCTTTTTATACCCTTTATGATTCTAAAAAGTCCATTTTGCCCTTCATTTAAAGCCTTAAAGCTTTTAAACTTAAGTTTCATGCTCAACTTGCCCTCATCTTACTACTTTAATTCTTTAATCAAATTAACCTATGTCATAAAAATCCTACTAACCTTGACATAAGTAATTAGCTCTAAAAATTAATCCATCAAACCTCATAATTCATTTAAATCATGCTTAATAAAATAAATAAATAAATAATTTGGGGCCCAACACAAGGTATCATCCATAGGTTGTCTATTTGGTTGGACGTAAGATTTTTAATAGAATGGAATAGTTTACAATGTAATGAAATGTAAAAGGATGTAATATTAGAAAATTGTTATTTGAGAATGATGGAAGGATTCATAATGTAATATAGTGAAATGTTGTTTAGAAGAAGGGTTCATAATGTAATATAGTAAAATGTTGTTTGGAAGGAGGGTTCATAATGTAATATAGTGAAATGTCGTTTATCATTTTACATTCCATCTTAAACCTCCCAAAACGGGGATAACTTATTTTTACTATTTATGATAAGATGTAACGTAAAACTCTCTCCTTCCATCCTAGTTTATTATAAACTCTCCTCCCAAATGATGTAATAATATTACATTCTATTAATAACCATCCAATTAAACATTGTCTTCAGCCACTAAGAAATAAAAGAAAAATAGAAAAAGCTCTGCTTTTATCATAAGGGTTACAGTTAAAGCATTTTATTAAGCTTGGGAAGTGAAAGTCCAGTAGCGTTGATGAATATTATGTAACACTTAACCCGGCCCAGTTGTGTTGGTTGCAGACGCTTTACCCAAACCTGATCTTGTAAACAATCTGAACCTAGAACTCGGCATTGTTTTTACCAACCTGGAGTGAACAATTAGAAAATGTCACAATTTTTCAGGAGACAGGTGCAGATAGTTGCCAGAACATCAACGTCAAGCTTTGTGTCTGCTTTGATAACTTTATATCGTGTTCAGATTGGGTTGAACACCTGTGGAGTAGTCTCTGATGGGAATATATTATTTACGTAAGAACCTATCTTGTTTAAAGTTCCCATAAGAAAACTAGAGCATTCTGCGCATGTTTGACTTGTTTTCTGTACAAATAGTTTGTTGGGAGAATTCTGTAATAACAAAAGACCACCGTGTACTTGCGGAGCTTTAAGAGGTTGAGATTGATGCTATCGTTGCGGAGATTGAAGCAGTTGAAGCTGCAAAGAAGGTTCCTCCAAAAGAAACATAGTTCTCCACTTTGTACTTGCTGTTGAAGTTAGCTCCATTGTTGCTACTAGTGCTTCTTACTTTTTGAAACAACAAATTGGTTTCTTATAATTCGAATGTCCTTCACACCAACTGTGGTAATTAGTTTTCTGTTTCAGAATGTTTTAAAATGTGTTTCAAATGGTCAGAAACTCAATAATGCGTACTGAATGTGAGGTTGGAGTGAATGACTTCAATGATTGGGTTGAGAGTGAAATTCTAGGTAGATGATCTAAAGTTAAAAGGCAATGGTGAACCTCCCATCTGAATGAATTGACTTCACTTTCAGAAGTAGGCTTCTACTGAAAAATAGGTGAGAGGTGGAATTATGCACTTTTGGAGAGTTGGCACAAGAGTAAAATATGCAAGCAGGTATAGATGAAGTTGGCCTCGGCCACCTTAATTTCTTGTCTGAAAGAAATATCACCTAATGGACACAGAGAGTCTTCTTCTCCACCTTAAAAACAGACCAATATCCTACAGCTTGTGTGGTGCTTTTCTCATACAAAGCGTAACGCTCCTTCAGTTCTCATTTGAATTAATCTCTGAAATGACAGGTCATCTGTTAGTGTTCAACCCTATGACTTGTGCGCATGCATTGACAACATATAACACTTGATTTTCTTATCACAGCATTTGTATTGCTACGATTGGCTCATTCTCTTAAAATCAAAAGCACGCGAAAAGTTGTACAGTCAATGGAGCATAATTTTGTCCACTGTAATCTCTTGATATTAATCACATGTCATTTTAAAATTAAACAGGCAGCTTATACTTTTGGTTCTCAATCAAAAACCATTACTACTATACTACACCTAAATATGTGACTTTGAAGCTTAGAACACTAGTGTTGTAAATTGTCAAAAACTTAGACTAACAAGTCTTTTCAGTAGTATAGTAACAAAGGCAATTAAAAGTCCGGTCCTTTTTAGAGTTAAAATTGTAGTAGACCCTTTTTACATTGAAAGTTCCAAAAATGAGAAGCAAACTATCAGAAAGCTGAAGACTTGGACCGTTCCTAAATGGAAGGTGCTAAGATTTAGGCTACATAGACACAAGTCTAGGATTAAAAGGGGACCATACATAGGCAGTAGTAAAGGTTTGGTTTGGGGAAAGTAAACTAATGAAAGGCCACGGCCACCAACCAGAAAAGAAGGTCCAAAATGACGGGCATCTCTTGTCCGCGGCTAGTCCCTGGTCACTGCAAGTTGCACCATTTCCAGTTTGAAGTCATGATAGAAGCTTTTGTGGTTGACAAGGGTACCACACGAATCAAAAGAAGACTTGACCCTGCTCCTGCTAGTAGAATTCAATTCCAAACTTCCAATTTGTTCAGTTTAATGTCACCACTAACTTCAATTAATTAAAAATCAAAATACAATAAACAAACTTATTATAAAATATTTATATGAGCAGTACTCTGTACAATCGTCAAACCACGTGACCTGGTATGTGTCACTCAAATTGACCTTGGCCTCCGGACTCTTCAACTTCATGGTGTGTGTCACTCAACTTGACCTTGGCCTCATGACTCTTCAACTTGATGTCAGTGGAAGATTATGTACAACAAAAGCCTTTCTCCTCCATTAAGACCACTACTGTTTCGCCCTCTCCTCTCTGCGTAAAAAGTAAAAATCCCTATAGCATTCCAAAAAATCAATCCAACGCCATCACAGAGTCGCAGTCACCCGCACAGGCACAGCTATTATGACAAGATATGTAGAAGGAGATTGGGAAGGTAAGGGGGTATTATTGAATTGAATTGAATTTGAAGGATAAAGTAGGTCGTGAGGACTTTTGTGGTGCAATCACATTAAAATGTTGTTTGGAAGGACCCAACTGTGTGGAACACCCAACATGCATGCATGACAACCACACACACTATCCTATTCCTTATCCCTCCTTTTCTTTTTCTTTTTGTTTTCTGTTTGGATAAATCGTTTCCGTCTCTAGCAATTTACGTTGTTTTTTTATAATGCCCCACATGATGCTTTTATTGCTATTTTATACTTTATGCCTCACCAAACTATGTCCACTTCTCTACACCAGCCAGTCTTTTGCTACCTTGCGCATGTATGTGACCTGCGCATCCTGCCCCAGTCAACAGTGTCTCTGTCCCTACTGTTATGTTAGTATTAGTAGTGAGGTAATATCTATTAATACTCCATACATTTTAATCCATTAACCTTACCGAATTGATTAGGAATAAACACTTCTTATTAAACTTAACAAAAAGAAGACGTGTTAAAATATAGAATTTTTCAAAATATTTCATTTAATTTAGTCTTGGATTGTTAAAATTCCATTATTTTAAAAATACAATGGTTAATATAAATAGAAATTAATTATTTACAATAAAAAAAATTATATGAAACCAATTGCCACCTCCTCTACTAAAATTCAGGTTATTGGTTTATAAACTTAAGATAAAATTATGAAAAAGTCGTCTTTTCCGAAACCAAAGATACGGAAGATGAGGATAAGGCGGGAAGGTGTTTGTGGGACCCACATGCAAAAAGAGGTTGTTTCTTAGTAGAGTGGGCCCGCCGCCGCAACCTAGCACGTGAGCATACGTCGGACTGCTGCCAACCACCGCCAGAAAGGAGTGGAGTTGGTAACGTGTAGGGATCTGGAGTGGACCTCCTTTTTTTGGCCTCGACTTTTACCTATTTGGTCTCCTTTTATTTCACAAACTACGTTCCTGCCATTTTCTTTCGCTTTATAAAAATTTTTGTACGTATAAAAATTCTTACAGCTTATTTCACTTTGTCGGTTTTTTATTTATAGGCTTTATATCAAATTAATTTAAACTATATACAGGGAAGCCAATAGCTGTATACAGATTGGTAAACTAATTAGGCTCAATCTTTTAAATTTGAGACAATCACCTTTCAACGCGCGTCTGTATTAAAATCTTTCTAGAAGATATTACAGGATTTTCTTGCTCACTTTTAATTTAGTAACTTTTGTTGTAAGATTTATTATTGACAAATCTCGTAAACTTAATTATTAAGATTTAAGGTAACAAAAGTCATGCTCATGGATCACATGTGGCCTAAAAATTTTTGTGATTATAAAATGAATACATGGATATATAATAATTGAACAATGAAAGGGTTGATTTGGCAAACTATACCTACCAGGAGTAGGCCCTGCATAAGATCATGCATGTGATGTTGGTAGAGGTTGAGCTTTATAAACAATTTAAGTTAGGACAATAATTACACTCTTGATAGAGAGAGAGAGAAGAAGAGTTCAAAATTTACCTTGTTAAACAATTTTTCCTTTTCGCAGAGAGTAAGAGAGAAGGAAGCTAAACTCGCCGGAGAGGGGAGAAAGAAAGAAAAATATCCTATGGAAGATTCCAATGACTCTACCTAACACCTTTGAAAAGGGGACGAAAATAAGGGCATATGTGGTTGAAAAGTGACTGCTTTTTCTGTGGAGGAATGGACATTGGTGTGTTTTCTGGATCTTTGTTTCAAAGTGCCTGCCCCTCCTCAACTGCTTTAACCTGGTTCATAGCTAGCTAGGGTTCTTGAGAGTTAATCTGGGATTCCTTAATATTCAACCACCATCCTATTCCTGTGTCTCCTCTATCTTTCTTGGACCTTATCACCAACTTAATATAATATTTGGTAGGTGACCCCTTATCATGACGTTAATTATTGCCCTTGAATTGTCATTGGCACATAACCATATAAGGACATGTTTTGAATGAATGGACCTTAACTTCTTGTGGGTCTCTGCTTCCTCAACTTGAGCAAATGTACGATGGAAGGAGATGGCTAACGATAATCCATCTCATGCTCCTATCTTTTAGATTTTTTTTCATAATTCTCTTGCAACCCATTAATAGAACAGTCAATGTTTTGAAATCAATATAGTATTTGTATGTTTCTCAATATTATTAATACTCCAAAACCTTGGAGTAGTTAATTTTGTTCCACTACCTAATTAGCATGCAAAGTCAAAAAAGTTTTAAAAGCATTGAGCTGTGAAATTGTGCAGAAGTTGTGATCACTTTTTCTAATTTGTATAATTGCTGTGGCAATCAATTCTCACCGGTGGGATTAGATTGTGGAAGACTTAAATAGTGAAAATGAAGGTTCGCATGAGCCATCTTTTTTGCTTGACCTCATGAACCTCTACCTAATAAAGTGTCTAGAACTAATTTGAAAGCACTTATAATGATGTTTAAGCACACATGAAGTCAAATTTGGATACTACTACAATTCCTCTAATCTGACTAAATCTAATAGCTTCTTCCGGGGACACTATAGTCCTAATTAATACTATTAACCAAATTAGTCAATAGCTGGAAGTAATTAATCAAATTACGTAAAATTTAAGGTCTCGTTTGGTAATTAGTAACAAAGTAATCGGAATTAAAAAATAAGAATGAGAATAAAAAGTGAAAATCGGAATAGAAATTAATGAAACTACTAATTATGTGTGTTTGGTATAATATTAAACAAGGATAATAGTAATGTTAATATTTGGTATTAAATATTTAAAATGATAAGAGAATTTTTTTTCCTCATATTTAGTTATTATATAATTTATTTTGTACATAATTAACTAAAATATTTTATATTTTATAAATAATTAATCAAAAAATCAATAATTTATAAAATTATGAGTTTTTAAATAATTATGAATAATTTTTTTAGTAATATTATGATAAGAATCAATATTTTGATAATATCCTAATAACCGATTTGTCATCCAAACATATACCCACGTCCTCTTAAAAATAAAAGTCATAGGTTATATTTAAGATTTATTTCAATTTTATCATTCTGTATATTATTTATTACCTGTAACTAAATAATTAAAAAATAAGAAATATAGGTTGCATTTTTATTCTCGTCTCTTTATTACAAGTTGTCAGACAATTTTGGTGCAAAAAGGTATTTGAACGTAATTTCTCATTGGCCTTAATATCTCGAACTTTATCTACCAAACTAAACATAACACCCACTCATAACATGTGAAAGGACCACAAATCCTCAGATTGGAATTCCTCCTGTTCCAGTTTTGTACTTGTAATCTGGAACTAATGTGCCATATGCACTTGCTTATCGGTAAAAGTCCACAAGGCATAAGGACCAACCCCATTTTAACCCTTCTGAATTTAACGTAGTAACTACCTACGACCAAACCCCATAAATTTCTATTACCACGAGAGCTAAAAGAATTCAAAGGATACCAAATCGTGCTTTGTGGTTGGTTTGGTCATTGATGTGTAGAATCATTTATTAATGTTAGGTTTGGCATAGGAAGGTGTGTCCTATAGACAGTTTGTTAGTTCCTTCGCGTTGTTAGGTTTGGCATAGGAAGGTGTGTCCTATAGACAGTTTGTTAGTTCCTTCACACCTTCTTTTACAAATGTGCATTTCGTGAGTGCTTTTATTGCCATGGACGAGCCTAGTTGCCCTTGCCTACCACCTGTATCCGCTCCAGTTTTCCAAATTATCCATTCGGTTAAAATTATGCAAATTTAAGTCCAACCAAAAGTCTTATACCTTAATACAATTTTCATATATATATACCATAATTAGAAATAACAATGTACACCAAATAATGTGTGAAACCAAAACACAACTGTAGACATAGGGGGAAATGTGATCGTCAAAGTCCTCACAAGACATAATTGATTGTTATGTAAGTGCTTCTAAATGACAAACACTTAATTAAGAAGACCCGTCAATTGGGATATTAAGTAGTCGCTCTGGTATTTTGAATTAGAAGAGTATAGCAGCTTCCAGAATAATCACAAAACTTACAAAGCTAAAACATTTTCCATGCAAATGATAGCTAGGGGAAATATGTAAGAGTCAATCAAAACAACAGTGTAAAGCTTAGCTAAATAAATAAAACATAATCCAGGATTACATAACTAATTAGTTAAAAAGATTCCATCTTTACCTGTTCTGCTGGTTGCATGACAATAACCGGAACAAGACTACTTTTAAAAAGATCTGGTAGGGGTCTGTCGTGACTTTCCCTAGTTTCCCGGATAAAAAAAGGCAAGACACCGAAAAGAACAAGAAAATCATGAAACGCAACAAATTATGCTTAATGAAAAGCAATTAATGTTCAACAATTACAGTCAGCTGTACTAGTGTAGTATATACTATTATGAACTGATGATGATACAAACTAGTGGAAAAGAGAGATTTGAAATAATCTAAACAAAACCTCTCTCTCATCAATTTTATCTTAATTCTGTTCAGCTACAAGATCAACTAGACTTGCCCAGCCCCTCATCTTCACTTCGTCTCGGAGCTTATGTAATCAACGGAAGTATCCGTGACCTTCAAGCCTAAGAAGTCATAACCAGAGCTGTTGCTTCTGCTACTGGTACCATTACTGATGCCCAAATTGCAACTGCAGTCTTTACTGTTTTGTAGTCCCAAGCTGCAGACGAAACATGGAGAAATCTTCACTTCTGGTTTCAATGGCTCGGACTCTGAATGATGTTGATAAGGAGGGCTGATTCTGAGCTCAAGGTTCAAGTCTGGACATCTTTCTTCAAGTGGGATTTTCTCTTCTTTACACACAAAGGCACTAGCGTTAACCATATCTTTTTCCTCTTTAACGTTTGTGAAAGATATTGACGTTATGGCTTCTTGTGCTGGCTCGTTGAGTGGCCTGTGAGTTGTAGGATCTATGCCTCTATTCATCAGCTTTCTCCTTATATGCGTGTTCCAATAATTCTTTATTTCATTGTCTGTTCTGCCTGGTAATCTTCCGGCTATAAGAGACCATCTGTAACCAATTCAAAAAAGAAACCAATCAGTCGTCTAAAGGCATTTAAAGTTCTCAACTTTGCGTTTATCCTAGCATAAAGATTTCAACTTTTGTCTGGGTCATGATCGGTCTTACTTGTTACCAAGGAGACTATGCAGCTTAATAATGAGCTCATCTTCTTCTTCAGTGAAATTGCCACGCTTGAGGTCAGGTCTTAGATAGTTGATCCAGCGAAGTCTGCAACTTTTACCACATCGAAGAAGGCCAGCAGCTTTAGGGAGTGAGCGCCAGCAACCTTCACCGTGAGCTCTGATATAAGCAATAAGACGATCATCTTCTTCTTTGGTCCATGCACCTTTGTTCGTATGAGCTTTTTCACAACAAGGAGACCTTCCCATTTGAGCGCGATTACAAGTGAAACGAACTAGTAACCTATAGTTAGTGCTTTGTGTTTGTCTCTTTCCTCTTGTTTTAGCAGTAACTATGGAAGATCAAGAAGCCTTTGTATTTAGCGTTTGCTGGAAGATCAAGGCCGGCCCTTGAGAGGACTTCAGATGTGGTTTTATAGGCTTTTGACCTGCAAGAGAGAGTGAGAGAGAGAGAGCAGTGACTCTCTTAGCTTCTAGATGTGAGTTGGTGAGACAGGTTTGTGGGGTGGCCTGGCTTCTATCTTGATGATATTAGCATCATTCATATTATAAGCACAAGAAACATTAACTATAGCTAACCTTTAGGTAGGTGTAAAGTATATGCAAGACAAGTGTGATGTAATATTTCCCTTCCTTTTGATCTTTCTTTGTTTTTTTTAAATAAATAAAAAAATCATATGCATACAAGTTTCCTGTCTTAAACTCTGGACAAACTTTTGCTCAATCATTTTTCTTTAGTTACTCTCAAAATCATCCCCAACTCACTAGACAACAGGCGCCAGAATTCATGCTTAGCCTCGTATTATATCATGTTGTTGGAACTAACACCAATTAGTGTGGGCCTCATGGGGAGGCAGGTCCACGCCATGAATATTCTTTTTTGCTTCTTAAATCCCCTTAGCTTGATGGCGTTTGTTGGTTTAGTAAGCTAAAATGGTTGTGGTGACTGGTGAGCATTTGGGAATTTGAAAAAGGCCTAGTGGTTCGGCTATTCCTGTGCTCAAGTATAGATGGTAGTTGTGATTCTTTATTCTATTGGTGCAGTAGTACAGTATCAGGTAAGAGAGGAAGGGGAAAGGAGGGGGTTCTAGAAGACTTGGAGGTTGAAGAGAAGACTGTGACGAAAGAAAAAGAGAGAGTGCATAGGAAAAGATACATAAGTTAATGAGTGTGGTTGTGGTTGTATGTGGGCTTAGGTTCACCTTCCACTTTTTCCACGTTTGCACAACCCTTGTATTGCAAGTTTAGGCAACAAAGGGGTTAATTGAAGGGGAGGGGTGAGGGGGGAGTACGGGAAGGTTGAGTGCCAGTGCTCATACTATACTATCCTTTTTGTTTTGCATATTACTTTGTTAACCACCACTACAAGTGCACCCTCTCTCTCTCACAGTATCATTATCTTCAAGTGGATGGAAGGGGTTAAGGATCATGGGTAGAAGTTGCCATCAAATGGGAAGTGAGTGACAGTGAGAGGAAGAGGTCCACTTGTGTAATAATCTCTATGCATTTCACCTACTTTTTAACCCTTTCTGACTGTCCTGGCGCCCTTGGCCTCCTTTGATGTTGAAACTTACTCTTTATATTTCATTTCACAACGTATTTTTTTTATTTTCTTTAGTATTTTGTACCCAATTTTATCCATTGAATTTCAATCGGTAATTGCAGAAAAATAATATAAAAGGGGAAAAGGAAAGAGCTTTAATGGTTTGGATGGGAAGGAAGGAAGTGATCATCACAACCAGTTAGGTAGTTTTCTGTCTATAGTTGGAACAAGTGTCTCTTTCCCAACCGGCCTTTTTCCTACAACTGCCCATGACTACTCTTAAGCCAGTAAAATCATCATCATCATTACAGCAGTCGCACCAATACGGAGTTTGATAATAAAATGACAACAATAAATCGATTAAATTTATGAAGTGATTGGGATTGGAGATGGGCTAATGCTGAAAACACGTTCAAACAGGTTTGTCTTGTTCTCTAATATTCTACCACTAAATTGATACATCAAACAACCACTCTAATATGCAAATAAATTGTCCTGCAACAGATACACCTGAATTTTTTAGTATACAGTGCATATAACATAATACTCCATCTGATTCATAATAAATGTCGTTTTAGATACATTTTAATTATTTAAAATAAGTGTTATTCTTGACTTTATATGCATGTTTATAATTTTACTTTCAAAATTAACATTTAATTTATCTCTCATCTTAATTACACAGATTACAATTTCAAGGTAATTTAATATGTAATGTCTCTCACAATTTCTTATTAATATGTAATTTTTCTTTTATCTTAATCACACAGATCACAATTTAAAGAAATTTGATGGGAGTATTAATAAGAGTATATCTATAATTTCATTAGTTTTCTAAATAAACGTACATTTTTTTAAACCAACCCTTATTATAATTCGGACGGAGTAAATAGGAAGAGATTGATTAGGGTGTTGAGAACCGGCAAAGCAAGCACGTGATGTGCTTAGGAAGGAGGGTGGGGACGTGGGGCTGTCCTAAAAAGTAAAGTCTCCTCCCCTCACCTACCTCTGTCCTCTCCTCATCAACCCGAGAAAACTGTATTTTTTATAACTAATAACAATAATAATAGTGCAGGTGTCTCTCTCTCTCTCTATATATATATGTCCCACACATTCATTTAGGATAATTAAGTACAAAGCCAACCCCCGTGTCCCCACCCCCACCCTCCTGTCTCTTTTACTTCTCTCAATCTTTGTAAAAGAACATACTTGATTTACCTTAACAAGGAAACTTTGCATATTCAGAGGAGCCGGTGCCCACCTTTAGTTCTGAGAAATTCATGCACTGTTTCTGCTGCATTTTTTGATTTGCACACGTGTATCAATCGTATTCCTAGTAAACTCTAGAGACAGATCCCAGTCTGATTTGATTAACTTATGAGCATTACAATTCGGGTTTGGTCGGCCCGTTAAAAACTCAAAAAACTCAGCCCATTACAAAATGAGACATAAAAGCTAATATTCATCATTTAGTCAACGTTGAGCGATTATGAAGGCAATCAGGAAAAAAAAAAAAAAAAGGTCATGGGCGCACGTTAACCTATTCAGCCTACAGTGTAGCATCTATTATTATTATTATCAATTATTATTACGTGTGATCACCTCCTTCTCCTTGCCCGTAACAAATACCGCAAAAAGTTGTCATTGACTCGAAAGGGAATAATGCGACTACTTGGCTCTTTTGCGGATTTCGTACAAGTAGCTAAGCACAACAAAAGCTGCTGCAGCAACATACAGTGCTCTCCATAGCAGCTTTTCTTGGATCCACTGGAAACTTGGGAGTGAACCCTAATTCTGACACTTTCTTCTTCATCCTGAAATGCATTAAAATTTGCATACTATATATGTATTACGTAACCGTTAGGGCAACATTAATTAAAGCAACAAACAAGATCATCCCGCTACAACCACAAATCCAAATTATCCAATTCATCCAATATGGGGATCAAAGCAGTGATGACAACTCAAGAGTGATTCTAGTTCTAGCAGCAAAGCAAAGAAGTGTTGAGCCCAGCAATTCTTAGTCTTATGGTGGCCAATTTACAGAAGCGAACAGGATCTTAGACAAGCAAAAAAGTACAACAGTCTACAGCCCAATTCAGCATGGTTTTTCAAAACAAAAATTACTATGTAAAATAAACCAAAAGCCAGTTCAAGTGAACCGAAAAAACAATTTAGTGAACCCAAAAGTTCTTTGTATAGAACAACCCTGAAAATGAGCAACCAAGGTATAACAAATTTCCAAGTTCCAACATCTAATGGATGTAGAGCAGATCCTACAAGCTTTTAAGAGAAAAAGGTAACCTAGAGTAACAAGGAGATGACTGATGACTCATCTTAAGTTTCTAATTAACGTGTTCCAAAACAAGGTACATTTAAAATCCAACCCAGCACCAGGGTTCTACCGCAGCCAAAACCTAAGATTAATTATGGTGTCGTTGTACATGATAGGAAATTCATTTTACTTTTGAGCACAGCGCAACAAAAGAACAGAATTCATGATCATCAAGCAAAGCCTTGTCGGAAGTTTCAATTACTCCTCTGTCTCCCCTTACACTAGAACTAACCATATGAAAATGTGTTAATTGGAATTCATAAGTCAATACAAAGACAATACTCTACTGATCTTGGTTTGCATCTTACAGAGACTCTGAGTTGTCAAACTTGAGTGGTTCTACATTCCAAGGCCAATCAAAACCTGATCTGTTTGGATGTGCCAACCTTTAAGCATCACACCAGTGTGACAAATTTTAGATGTGTGCAAATACAATTTGATAAGTTGAGAAAACGGGGAGACACGTAGAGAGATTCCATTTTTGCGAGTGAGTCATGGATTGGATTGCAGGTGAAGAAATGATTTGATGAGATCGCTACGTGGAAGATTTGTGTTGGGTGCATTGATCTCTTATTACTTAAAGTTAGAGTTGACATGTTACTTATCGAAATATGATAGCTGTTAGACAGCTCTTATGAATATAAAAATTGTAACCGTTTCTTTCACAAGCAGCAGAGACGAATTAGCTAATGTTTGTGTGTATGTGTATGTGTGTGTCTCTCTCTCTCTCTACGGCTCTCTATGCTTCTCTCTGGACTCTTCTCTTCCTCCTTCTGTCTTTTGCTCTTCATTTTTACTAGCAACAATTGGTATCAGAGCATTCGAATCTGGGAGATGACATGGTTGAAGGTGCTAGAAGAGCTGAATTATGTAAGATGGAGGATAATCTGAAATGATTGATGGAAAGAATGTTTTCAGAAATGAATACCTGAACGGAAAAGGTGGAAAAGGAAATGACAGAGTTGAGAAGTATGATTATACAAACGTTACAAAAAAATAGGAGAGGATGGAGCAGTAGACCCGACATCTCAGAGTAGTTTGAAGAGACTGACAAAAGCAGAAGCTACTATTGCAATTACTTCGAAACTCACAAATCAAAACGAGCAACCCATACAAGAGAAGGACTACATAAAGTTTTTGGCTATAGAGCCCACCCCTCTCATGAATAACAAAGATGTCGCCTCTGATGATTCCTTAGTCGTCCCTCTCGTAGCAAGCCTAGTAAGATCGGGATGTACTCTCTGACTTTCTACGCTGCTTGTATGACTGGTGGTCTTCTCATCTATGGTCTAACCCACATAACAGTTACTCCTCTTGATTTCGTTAAGAGTAACATGCAGAGTAACCCTGTAAAGTATAGAAGTATTTCATCTAGTTTTAGAGTTCTATTAAATGAGCAGATTGTGAGCTTTGCAGAAGCAATTGCTGGTGATGTTGTGAAAAAGATGGGTGGTGAAAAGAAAATCAGATTATTCATTTTTTGTCCATTCCGTAAACTTCCATAACCTTGAGGACAAGATTTTCTAAAGGAGAAAGAATTGTTACGTATAAAAATATAAAAATATGATAGCTATTATACAACTATAACGAGTACAAAAATTATAACCGTTTCTCTTACAAGCAGCAAAGATGAATTAGCTAATGTTTGTGTACAGGCATCTCTCTCTCTCTCTCTCTCCGGCTGCTCCTTTATAGACTTTCTCTTCCTCCTTTTCTCTTCTTCTCTTCATTTTTATTAGCAACATGACAATAGCCTATATAAAAGTTCGTGGTATTCCTAGGAATTGCGACGATAAGGATGACGTAAGTTTGTTATGTTATATTGTAACAGAGAAAGATTTTGATCAATCAGTGTTGTGTCGAAAAGGAAAATTTATACAATAGCAATTGAATTGAAGAAAATCAAGATGCATAAAAAGAAATTACAGACACTCCACAAGTGAACAGCATGATCATGAAGCCGTTCTCCATTGCAACTCAATTTGTAGCCTTCCACTCTTGGAGTCTATGAGATGGTACTTTTGGTTAATCCTTTTGTTGCTTAAAACATCAGCTAGACTTATGTCCACATATCCCAGAGACTCCTGTGTTCAAGAATAAGAGTAACTCAGATCATCAATTGCTTTTTCAATATCTTCTTTGGCTACATACCTGAATATGCATTACCTTTGGATGCAATAGGTTCCTTGAGGAGATGCTCACAACTTCCACATGCATCCTATCATGAGTGGGTGGCTCCTCCAGTGTAAACTGGAACTCCTCCTCCCACCTTGGATCTCGGTTCTTCTTTACACGCTGCACCAATCAAAGGACTCCCATCAACTCTCTATTCACATGTTCAGAAACAGTTTTGGAGAAATCCAGTCTTTTTACTAAATAGAAACACCATCCAGTTTCTTTCTTAAGAGCACGTCACTAAAAGCTAAAGCAGAAATCGATGAAAGAAATTATCTGCTAAATTCACCAAAATATATATGTCGATGTTTCAAACTTATACCTTTGTCCTCTTCTCCTCCCCTCTAAAAAGAATCCGCACAGATGGGTTAGTATGATACTTTCCTTCAACATCCTGAGCTTCATGAACTATAACTACTATCATTCCTCCACCAGCAGGAGTTCCTTCAGGAGCCTTCTGCAAATCTTTTGTTTCGTCAAAACTGGGCAACTCCTCAACTTTGAATGGTTTATACGTCAATTCCACCACAAGCTGCCCCCGAGCCTTCTCATTTAGAGGATCATTCTTATCCATATTTTTCAGCAGATCAAGTGTCAAAACCTTTGGCTCCTCTCGAGTGAGTTCTTTCAGAGGAACTACATTCATACCCATCTTGTCATGTTTGCCAATCTAAGCAAGGAGTAAACAGATTGGGATGAACACATGTCATGATACATTAGGTTCACAGCACACAAGGGATCTTCTTACCTGCTCCCAGTCATAAACATGAAACTCTACAGCCTGTGTCTCTGGATCTTTAACGACTATATTAAATTCCTCATTCCATTCTGGGTTCAAGTTCTTATGTTTCACAGTGGTTTTCTTAGATGTAAGCTTATCCTCAGTGAGCTTTACTTTCACATATGGATCTGATGCACCCAGCAGATCTTTCTTCTTAAGTTTCAGTGCCCTCAGAACCTTCACATTGAGAATTCCAACAGGCCTCTTCAAGGCCCTGTAGTTTCCAATAACAAAGTTCACGTTCAGAAAAGTATGAGATAGCTAGAGAAACAAAGTTCAAGTAGTTAAAGAGTTCCCTAAAAAGTTTGTAAGTATAGTTCACAATCATACTTTGCAGGATCCAGTATTGCCACTTCTAGTCGTTTAGGCCATAAATACATGTTTGCAACCTGATCTTTGATAATCTCCTGCAAAACAAAAAAGAAAAAAAGAAAAACATAACTACCACAATATTTACAAGGAATAACCTCTTAAAAATCAATAACTAATATAAATGAACGGAAGTTAATATCCTGAACAGGTTGGCCAGATCTTTTTAAGTACATGAAAAGCAGAGTAGAACAAGGAGAAAAAAACAGTTAGTACCTGGACAAACCTGTAAAGACCAGGTATTGCCATAAGATCAGCACCAAGGAGCTTGAGACCAAAGTCAACATGTGGCTGCAAGGTAAAACATATTAATTAATAGAAAGAACTAATGCACACACCAATATTAACAAATTAATTGATGTCATCAAATTAGCGTCCATAAAGATAAGCAAGGCTTTAAAACATCTGCACTTAATTATTCAACAATGATAAGGACTAGATTCAGCAACCCAGCTCTCTAATCCTCAAGGGTGGATTAGGACAATAAAACACAGTTCAAATTTCTTTGCAAGATTGTCATCTAATAACCCCAAAAGACCACTAAAATAGCAGTCCTCAAATATATGAATGCAGCAGCACAGGAAAGGAAGATACAGATCAAACATTTGCGAGCAGGAGCAAACGAGAAGTATAGTTTTCCTTGCAGCAATATATCCATTTGAAGATTTCCTGATGAATAATAAGTACCAACCGGAACATGTGTCGTGTTTTAGATGGATAGTTTACATAATTACATGTCTAAAAATCCAATCACGTAGGACGAACTAAAATGTTTTACTTCCACTAAAACAATGAAATATAAGCATCAACCTTTTCCATGAGGGACACATATATTTTAGCAAAGCAAGGAAAAGTTGGGACCAGCGGCTTCAGAGTTATACGGGGCGAGGCAAAAACTTGCAGATCCAGCACCTATAGGTATCAAAGTAACAAAAAGTTCAACAAGAGACAAACTGCTACAAAAATGATGGAATCCAAACAATAAAATAAACAAATTCAATAACCTGAGCAGTCGCTTTCAGCCCAAAAGCTTTAACAACAACAGTTATATTAGGGTTTCCAGCCCATTTTACAGACGGCTCCATAATCAACTCCTTTTCATCAGTAACATAAACTTTCATACCTGATCACACAAAATTTTCCGGATACATGAAATTAAGAGACAGAGGAATGATTACTCAAAGTCGTCAAAAGAGTGAATAAAAGAAGTCTACCTTGAAAAGTTGGTGGTAGTGACCCTAGAGTCAGTGTTTCGAATTCAACCGCATCAATTTTATATTTGGGTATCTGCTCGGCAATGATGGGTGTTGCAATGTTCTTTGCAGTCTTACAAATGGCCTGTGGAATCATAATTAGACATATATTCAGCACCAAAAACAGACTAACGACACAGTGAACTGCCCACAACAATAACACAGAACCATGAAAAGGAAATAGAGATTGAACCTTGTCCAGATAAGGCCACATGTACTGAAGAAACTTGTTGAGCCAGTCAACCTAAAAACAAAACCAAAAGAAACATAAGCTAAATGTCCAAATCAAAATGAGTACATAGCCAGTAGTACCCATTAAAATAAGATAACAAAAGCAACCAAAAAAAAAAAAACGATACTCACGCGATCATAATCAGGATTCTTCACCCAGAGCGGAATCTCTGGAAGCATCCGTTGCAAAGTCTCCGAATCCTGCTCTACCAACGATCGAATCTCTGGATCCTGCCGCAAAATGACATCAACTTTTCCGTTCCACGACAAAAACCCGAAATTTGCCCACATTTTTTAATGTAAAAAACTGAACTTCTCAGTTGCCGTAGAGTCCACATTTCCAAATCTCCCTCACAATTTAACAGTAATACGTATTAACAGATCAAAAAGCAAACGTAGAAACTTTGCCTTAACGTCAGTGGGCTGGAAATAGATGAAAAGATAGTAACCGATCACGAGTCCCGTTGAAATCCCCACGCTGAATCCACAGAAACCCAATAATGTGCTTACGAATCCCATTTGTTTTCCGTTTCCGATCCTCGATTCGCTCCCCGAGTCGCAATCTTTCTCCCCGTGTCTCTTGCTCGAAAACCCGGGAAACGTCGCAAGAATAAGAAACAGCTGGAGTTTCAGATCACATCATTTAAATGGCCGAAAACTGAAATGACGGGCTTGTCCTCGAGCCATTCTAGTTACCATGACGACAGTGGACTTTAAGGTTCGTTGCTTGTTTGGTGTCTTGGTTCAGAGAGAAACTGAGGCGTATCCAGGACACGTTTTATGAAGATGTTCCTTGGCCTGTGGGGATCTGTTTCCAGACTTATTTTGTAATCTGCTCTAACAGTTTCCCTTTAATTAAAAAAAAATGTTCTTTGTTTCTACCTTAAGTCAGCACCTTACTTGAAAGGCAACAAGATCTTGTACAAACACGAACAGAGATGTTGGCCACGTGGCAAGAGAGTGACGTGTATATTGAATGATAGATGCAATATTTGCTTTGTTTATCACTTATCAGTATATCAACGTGGTAATGTAAAGTTGATGGCCACGTTCACAGGCTTAGGAAGCAATGGAACCCATCTTAACCCTTGACGGTGGCCTCACCATTGGTTTGGTTTGAGTTCATTATTGCTTTGGTTATTCTCTAAACGAGACAAAAATTTTGAAATAGAATAAAACAAAAATTAGAGGCAATTAAGTGTTTAGTTGTGATGGACAAAATAGAAAAAATTGTCTCGTCTCGAGAACAGAAATATGTTTAATTACAGTGGACAGAACATAAAAATAATGCCAACGACGAAAATACCCTTGCAGTTTCATATGATTGAAAATATGTAATTCATTGATAATTTTAAAACGAATGATTTGTATTAGTAAAAAAGTTAACAAATAATAATAATAACAATAACAATAAAAAATTAATTT
>JAOSBP010000206.1:33912384-33934424 GCA_027563825.1 Erythroxylum mucronatum
CATATACAAATCACTATTGTGCATGATTAAAAATTCATTTATGTATACTGAATATGTATGATGCATGTTCATGACAAATTCTCGGGTACATGTTCTTACTAAACTGATGTAAACATCAATTGTACTTCAAAAGTTCCAAAATTCATACATTCAATAACTATTCCAGCTTTTGCTTGAAGCACCTCATTTGGTTCAATTTTGTATAATCAATAAGATCAAGTAAATGATGTATTTATGCAACACTCTCTTCTAGACAATTGTTCCTTTGTGTCTTAAGTTTCTAATGATACTAAGTTCATCTAATTTGGTTTAGTATTCAATGAGTTATGCCCAAAATACCACAGACTATGTACATTTGACATTTTGACTAATGCATGATCAAGCCTCCAAGTTGTACACCTCATAACTCTCAATTCCAATATCCAAAAATTACAAAATTCATACCAATTTAAAGCTAAGATAATAAGCTTCAACTTTGGTGAGACACCTCAGCCTAATTCGGCCTAAATCAATATAGTTTATTCAAAAATCAAAGGATATGATTTCTGTCCCTGGTAGTGCTACAGTCTATGCCAAAACTCAATTTCATGCCAACATTTGAAAATATTAGAGACATAATTAAAATTCAACTTCTCCAAGAAAGTTGTAGAAATATGTCTCTAGTTTAATCTGAATTAAGAACAAACTCATTTGAAGATCCATAGTGCAAGTTATAATCGAAATACCAAAGCAAGTTCAGTGAAAACACTTCATTTCTTCCAGCTTTTCCACAAAACAAACTTTTGGGTCAATGTTGCACGGTCATTTTGACAATGAAAATGAAGAATTCAGGCTAAAAATTTTTCTACACATTGGTTATGTTATGTCTTAAGTTTTGATGTGCAATTTGGTTCAGTATTTTGAAATTTATCTCCAAATGATTACAGATTGTTTACAAACAGTGACAGATTCCAGATACTTAACTTAAAGCCAACTTTTGACACACTTAGTGATAGAAATCAAATTTGACGCCTTCATGAAAGTTGTATTTATAAGCTTCTAGTTTAATAAGAATTTAAATTCATCCAATTTGGATGCCTATAGGGAAAGATATGGCTAAAATACTGAAACCTGTCCAATAGAACTACTCATCTAAACCAGTTTCCAGCATGTATCAAACCTCAATTCTTTCCCATTTCAGTACATAATTGATCCATATCAAACATCAAACAACACATGTTATCACATGATACCAGTTTATAATTCCCTTACCTTACTAAACTTCAAATTCAACTCCAAGAATCCAACTATTACAACACCTTCCAAGCAACTAATACACTTCCAAAACCAAGATAGATGTAATGTGCTTTTAACACGCAAAGCATATTAGCCTAGAAATTTTTATAAGAGAGCTTCTTCATGCAGCATATGGCAAGGAGTTTACAAAATCAAAGTAAAAAGGTAGAGCAAGGAATCGGTGGAGAGAAGAGAGCCAAATGAAGGCTACCAAAGTCTTGTAAAGGCTTGACACCTAAGCTACTAGGTGTCTTCATTATGTATTGCCACATATATCTCCAATGCATGACTCTCATTAGCCCTCCATTTATACTGCCAATTGCAACACTTCCATTTGTCCACTTGTCAACTTATTAACCATGCCATTTGTTACATTCTTGTCAAGCCATTTGTCAATTAATTACTCATGCCAAATGTCACTAACTCATAGGCTTAATCTTTGCAATTTTCATATACCAATTTATCTTGCCACTTGAAAATTTTCCTAATCTAAATATACACTTAAATACCTTAATTCTCTAATGGTATCAATTAATTCCAATTCACTAACAATTATCCACTTGACCAAAAATTCAAATCTTATGTCTTTCATATTGTAATCATAGCAAAATTCTAACTCCTATCACACATGTACTTTCATAAACAGGTATTATTCCAACTAGGGTATATTTTGGGGCCTTACATACTAACCTACAAAATGGAAGAAAAAATATTATAAACACACTTTGTGATTATTACAGGTTAGACAAATTGATAAAAAGCTTACAATATTGCTTGGTTGAGTCAGTTCAACATTATTATTAACCAAATTCCCATCACTTAACTGTAGTTATAATGAAAAACATGTTTGTCAGTAATTAGTACAAACAATAAGTAATATAAAATCGAAAATTGTATACCTATGAAGTGCCCTCTGTTTTAACCTAATTTACATAATTATATACATTAGTAACTGCATGTTTACAAAACTGTATTCCTATTATTGAAGTAATGTGTACACACCTTTGAAGATGCATCATCATTTTGACTTGATGTATTATTGTTGCATTTTCTAGAGTTATGACCTTAAGGACTACATTTTCAGCATTTATGCACTTATCGTTTCTAACTCAATTTGTTTGGATTTTTCATCTTCTTCGATTCATCTTGCTATTTTCTTCTTGCAATTTTTGATCTACCAAGCATAACCTTTTTAGGTGGAGGATGTACCATTTCAGCATCACTTAAAGGCCAGAAAATTTCACCTTGTATTGATTGTACCACATGTTTTTATAAACTCAAGAAGCAACCCTTCTGATAGCACGAATCAGCGAATGTCTCAACCCTTTGTCTTGAGTGATGGATTGCACTAATTGCATGCATGGATAGATATCCATATAAGTCCCATGCCTGACAACTACATGTATATTGTCTACTGATCCTACAATATGCTTCCCATCACCCTTTGAAACTTCATAACCACCATCTCTATTCCATACAATTCTCCACTGTATTGCTTCTTTCTTGTTTTTCTCCAACTTCTTCATTATGTTTGGTGCTATATCATGCTTTCACCCAATAACAAAATGTTTCCTCTTAGCATGCCTCCTTATAACCATTATTCTAATAGTCTCTAGCATGCTAATCACTTCCCTCTCCCTAGGTGGTAGAATTCACCCATTGAAGGCTTCGTTCATGTGGTTACCAACAATGGGACATTTACTTTGCAAGGGTTGACAACATCTGGCTCACCTCTCTTTCGGATACTCAAGCAACACTACAGCACATCCAGGGCTTATTATGTCAAGCCTCTTTAGTTGCTCATCAAAATCTTAAACATATGTTCACCAAACGCAATTCCAATACTGCTTTCTTAGGTATTTTCCCTTCCAATTCGCAAACCAATTGTGATATATATGTCTTGCACACATACGGTGATCTGCGTTGGGCAAAGTATCCTCAACTTTGCATATTCAGCAATAGAATCCATTGCTCACTCTTTCCTTAATCTCCTTTTCTCTCTTCTACACATGCTTGAATTTACAAAAAAAAAATAGCTTTTCTCTACATTCTTCCACCATTTTCTTCATTGTTATACTAGGCTTTTCCGAAATTATATCCTTGAAGTGTCTCATCAAGAATTTTGCATAAACCAATTTAGGTTTATTTGTAATGAAGTAGGTATGATTAGAATTATATGTTTTTACCCTCCAACATCTTCATTCTTAATATATGCAGCATACAAAACCCATTGGCATCCACCCACACAAACATACGTAATCCGAGTACTCTCACACTTTTTCAAACTAACATTGTTTCCTATACGTACTGCATAATAGACAACAATATCTTTAAATTCTTTTACAGTACCATACTCCATTCCCAACCTTCACTCATGTCCAACCTCTATAGGATTATCCCTAAAAGTTGATATGGGTCTACGTAAAGCTTCACCTACCTCCTTTCCACTATGATATTCATCGTTGCTAATAGGACTACCACATTCCTCTAAATCAATTTCAATTTGATGATGGTCATGTGGAATGTCAAAATAAAATTTTGATCCAAATTGTGCACTCTGTTCCTCCACATTCACATTCGTTTGTGGACCTTCTCCCTCCTAATTCTCATCCATTTATGCACCTTCGACCTCCGAATTCTCATTCATTTATGCACCTTCTCCATCTAAATTCTCTTCCATTTCTGTACCTTCTCCCTCCACATTCTCATCCCTTTCTGCACTGTGCCCCTCCATGTTCTCGTCATCATCATTAATAATATGAATAAGTGTGTCTACATGATGGGTTACATATACATCAACAATCCCATGTTTTTGCATTAGGTTTGCTAGCCTAAATAGCTTTTATTAAGTTGATAACTTTCAATGAGTCCTTAAAGTTAACACCAGGCTCTTTATAATATGTCTTATCAATTTTATCATATCCTAACTCAATTCCTATCTCATTTATTTGTTTGTTACTAAAAAAGTCAACATTAACTTTTTCAAATGTAGCAATATCCCTACTAATATATGTCAATTCAAGTTTCAACATAAAGTTTCTACCATGAAAAAGCCTTATACTTCCACATTGAGCCATTAAAACCTATAAACATAAGCATACACACAAGTTTAAATGAAAAAAGCAATGCAATGACTAAAAAAACATGTTGATTATCATAAAATGTAAAAGCAATGCAATCAATACTCTAACAACACATGGTGATCTCAATTTCCACTAGAAATTTTATAGACCTTGTTTTTAGATAAAACTCTGGTTTGAAACTATCAAATTCAATTTTGAAATCTCAACTTACATCAAAACTAAATTGAAGCTTCTCTGAAAGAAATCCATAAGAAGACCAATATATGCTTGAAGACATTAAGTATGTGATACAAATGATCATATATGTACATTTATGTTGGCAGAAGTAGAGTAAGATGATCCATACATGCTAGAAGACATTAAATGATCCACCAGAATATATTTTCCCTAAAAGACTGTATGAGCTAGTATTCCAATACTTGTAATAGGATGATGACACTTATTTGCGTCTCCTCATTTTTAATAACTACCTATTGCCATGTTTATGAAATGAGAAAATAGAATGGAATTGCCATATAAGTTTCTGCCTTCTTGAAGAGTCTCTAGTCGAATTGTAAAGGCATTCTCCCTAGTAATCCACTGTTCGAGAATAATTAGCAGTCCATTTCTAGTGATTCCACTTAACATTGTGCAAATAACATGGTTGTAGTCTAGACAGACAAAAACTTAGCATTTTTTCACGCAATTTTCAATCTTTAAAACCAAAAAATCAAAAATAAATATAAATTTTAGGCAATTTCATTTATTATCTACCTTAAAGAATACTCAGCTATAGATTTTTGTTTCAATACAACTATCATGACTGAATCATTTCATTGCAAGCCTTTATCTAAGCTACTACTGCAAACCCCACTATCATTCTGTTCCTTTTAGATGCTTCGCCAATCTCCTTACCCTTTCAATGTAATTGTATAAAGTATGCTGCAAAGCTAATGGGATCCACCAATGAAGTCATGTCCCTCCATTTAAGTGGCACTCGCATTCCCTAAGTCTTACTAAGTTTTATCTTAAACATTTACTACGATCCCAATTCAAGTTTGGAAGAATAAAATTGGCTTGATTAGTATAGTCTAATCTACTATGTATTAAGTAGCCTAAACTATTTAAGTTTTAGTGCTTATATAGCTTTTGATTAGCAGGTAGCTAGTATGTAATGTGCTTCCTTTCATTTAAGAAGTCAACCTTATATAAGTTGTTTCGCTCATTAAAGTAGTAAATTCATATTTCTGATATTTCACTATCTGTAAAGTTATTAATTAAGCAAATGAAGAACTTCTATTGCACTTTAATGGAGCATAATGAACATCAAAACCTTAAACCATATCATATAAATTTCTACTAACATATTCCATTACATGCAAATGCTTAATTGGCCTTATTAGTTTATGATTCCCTAAGTATTCTTTGATACAAATACAAATTACAAAGGCTGAATTCTCTAAGCAAAAGAAGAATCAAGATGCATTACATAATTGTCAATGTTAAAGAAAATTCCTGATGGAAGAGCCAAAAAATGAAATAAAGAATGGATGGACAGTAGATGAACATCTAGGACACCAACTTTTATAACTCCCTATTGCCTTCTTCCATTTGCAAAAAGCTTACAAGGAAAATTTTTTCCCTAACAGACTTGTTTGGTCGAGTACTAGGTTACCCAAAACTTGCAAAGCTAAATAATCTAGAACTAAATAAATGTGTGATACAGAGTGATGTTTAAAACTCCAACTAAAGCTAACAAAAAAACATAAAAAATCACAACAACAACGGGACCACAATGGGGACCAAAAAGTAGACAAACAAACATTCAGGACCACACCCAACACTAAACTAACGACAACATCCATTATCTAACACACACCGACAAGAAGGAAGCATCTCGACACACAAATATATCTAATAGACACCAATACTAAAACCTAACATACCTTAATTAACTCAAAAAGCTTCGATGCTCAACAATCACAACTTCTCTCGAGAATTGCTAACCACTGCGCAAATGGTGGTTCCATTTACCAACTTCACCATCGATGACCAATAATGTTGGAGAACGATGAAGGCGACGAACAATAATGAGACGATAACAATATACTACTGTTTCCACATCTATTATGTTTAATTAATTATTAAACTTATCTTAACTAAATCTTTGTTAACTTAATAATTGTTTTATTAAATTAATCACATGATTAGGGTTAAGAAAATTATCAATCATCTAATCCTAAGCTTAACTATCTGATTAAAAAAAAGACAAAGTACCCTGAAAAACTAATTTTTTCGATGGGACCTTCTATTTTTCCAGAGATTGAATTTTCCCGAAGATTGTATGTTGATTCATGATCTAAGCGATTGATTTCTTTCTATTCCTTATTATTTATACTATTTAGCTTTTTCTTTATTATTTTAATTATTCTTTATTACTATTTTAATTACTATTAACAAATAACAAAACAAATCAATGTAAAAAAATCACGGGACCACCGAAAGAGCAAGATGTTTCTTTTGCCCCTTTCAGGCAATTGGAAAATAAAGAAACAGTTAATATATTCCAGATAATTACGTATTTACAAAATACCATCTTAATTCATCATATTTCATCATATCCGGGATATGATATAGTTCTGAAGGATGAACTGGATATGGACAGTTTCGATAAGATTTGTTTCTTGAACAAAAACTATTTTTTGATTTATTTCATCTATTTAATGATCGAAACGAAGGCAGATACATGTTACACCACAATTTTGAATTATAAGAGAGATTTCAAGAAATGAAAGATCTATTCACTCTATCAATAACAGAGCCAAATCTGGTGTATCATAAGAGATTTGCCTTTTTTATTGATGCCTAAAAATTGGAATAAAAACAATTATTGAATGAGGTATTCAACTCTAGGAATGAATCGAAAAAGAAATCTGTGTAGTTCTACCTCTTATACGATCGAATAAGTACCTTGTGTTAGAATTGAGAAATTCTATGGGTCGAATCTTTAGTATAAGTACCTTATATCAGAATTGAGAAATTCTATGACTCAAATCTTTAGTATAAGTACCTTGTGTCAGAATTGAAAAATTCTATGGCTCGAATCTTTAGTATTCTCTTATTAATACCTGTGTCTACTCTTTAGGTTTTATTAAAAAAACTATAAGAAACTTCAGAAAGGAAGAAAGGGAGGAAGAAACAGATGTATAAATAAAAAACAACTTTCAAAACTAAGGGGACTAAACAAGAACAAGAGGCATCTACTGAAGAAAATCCTACTCCTTCCCTTTTTTCGGAAGAAAAGGAGGATTTGGACAAGAATAAATAACAACAACAACAACAATAATAAGATTGAGACAATTATGAATTCCATTGAAATCCCTTCTCTCCCACTTCACACCTCGGAACAGATTTAGTGAAGACGGGGTGGAGCCTGTAGCTTAGAGGATTAGAGCATGTGTCTACGAACCACGATGTCTGATGAACGAATAATCATTGAGTCCTCCTCTTTTCAGACAACACATAGAAAGAGACCTGTCAATAGTTAAGTAATTCGTGAATCTATAAGAAATGTTTCAAATTTGTTTCTTTCTCTTCTATCTAGTTTCTTTAGTTATTCAATAGAGCAATTACAACTTCCATAATGGTAGGTCCCACTCTTTTAATATAAAATCATATAGTTTTTAAATTTAATTAAAAAGTGGGTCTCAATTGCCCTATCAACAATGACGTAATGAAGAGAGTCCACTTATTTGAATAAAATAATAATTGTTAAGTGGCCCTGACTTGACACTTAACAAAGCAATTTGAATTTTCCGTTAGGATTGGGTTAATGTAACGTTTTTAAAATGTTAAGGTTATAATTGTTAACGTCCAAATGTTTGAGTTAAACTTGCAAAATTTAAAGCCAAAAGTAACTCTTTTGTCTTATTTTTAGTGTAAGATTTAAGTTATTGATAACAAAGATACTCAAAAGGTTCTTTAGAATAAGTAATTTGTTTTTTATTTATGAAAAAGAACTTAAACTTAATTGTGCAAGAGTGGTGTGGAGAATCTATTAATAATGTAATACTTGCTAACACCAATGAAATCATGTGGGGAAGGACCCAACAATCACTACAGATTAACTCAAGAGGAGTATTGGCATTATATCCCGATATAGAAAAAGGTAATTTATCTATTTTGCTGATATTACAAACGATGAAAATAGAAGTGTTGGACTTGGTAAAAGATTTGAAAGAGCTTTATGTACTTTTTTATTATTGGCATGTCTGAGACGCTAGTACCAAAAAGAAAACGCAACAAAAGCTTGAACTAAATCTGACTTCAAAGAAAGAGACATGAGTAAAATGTAGACATTTCTTATTCTCCCCTGGACAGAGCGGAAACCTAGTTGCCAAATCCCTAAAAAGAAAATCATTAGAAAAGAATGTAACAGAAAAAGGATTACGTTTGGTTAAAGCAAACACGGAGTAAATTTTGATACACAACAGGAACATGCAAAATATTAGATAAAGAGAGACAAAAATTATTGAAATAAGCATGGAGTGACCAAGATGAGAAATAGGAAGGGTATTATTATTTATGATCACCAATGGTAACTTCTCCAGAGCCATCATATTCGGAACAGACTGCCAGATTGTTGAGATTCAAAGTAAGATGATGAGTTGTTCCTGATACCATGGTCCAGTTACTGTTTGGATGCTGAGTGGAGCTAGTAGCAATATGAGACATTAGTTTGGTTGGATTGTGAAATGGATCTTATCTATAGGGCATTGACGAGAGAAGTGGCCAACATCGTTACAATTATAGAAAAACAATGGCTGTCACGTCAAGAGGCTGCTCATGCCTAACTCATGAAGAACGGCGAGAGAACCATTTTGAGGAATAGAAAATCTTGAGTGAACCGGAGGGGTTTAGATTTCCAGTAGATTAATAGGAACAGGTCGCCTTATCCCGACCTTGAGGGCTATGACTTAGGATTATTTCTTTCACTTCTACAGCGAAACTATCTACCACAGCCTTGAGAATTCTCCGAAATTAAAGATGCATTGAAGGAATCATAAGGATCATCAAATGACACATATTTTAAGTGTGCTTCTAAGACATGCACAAATGACTGATGCTGGTACAAGATCATCTATGATGTAATTTACAGAGATCATCATCTGTAAAAGGAGTGCCAAGCCCAACCAATTGATCAATCATAAGTTTAGCCCGCTGGACATGGGTTATAATCGAATCATTTCCATGTCAAAAAGTAGCTGGCTGTTATTTGGGTTATCTGACTTGTGCCTTTAGAGCCAGAAACATATGCAGTGATAAGCTTTTGCCACGCTGCATAAGCAGTACCAGCACTAACAATCTAATCAAAGCAAGGATTTAGTTATCAGGCTTACAATCCAACTGAAAATTTGTTGACCGTTACAAAGTCAAAAGAAGGATTCTATGTTTGATTTATCCTCCATATCTATGGTGACAGAGGAGGGAAAGAACCATCAACGAGTTAATAATTGTACGCTCGTATCAATGGAGAAAGATGCACTTTCCCCAAAAGATAGTTGAATTCAATTTCAATGGCAATTGGTGAGAGATATTTGGATATGAAGAAATGTGTGGTCATCATGACTGGCACAATGACTCGTTAGATTAAGAGATTTAAGATTCTGAAACCATAAAAGCGTTTCTATATTGTCTTAATTTCTATTGATTATTTGTATGAATATATGCAAGTGAAGTATAACGTTTAAGCAGTAATCAAATTTAGAGATGCAATAATTAATTATTATAAATACGATATCTTGATAGAGAAACTGCCGAATATATACTTAATAATGCTAAATATATACATTACTTCAAAATGGTTGAGGTTGAAGCATGTTCGAGGACTCTGAAGACTACTCAGCAGAGTTGGAACACAATATATACGTCTTGCTCTTTTAGCAATATTGAGTTCTGCGATTTTTTAACGTTCTGTTAGTAGTAAAGACTTGCAAACTTAATTGCAAGCTAATTTTCTGAGATGTTATTAGAGTTTTTGTCAGGAAAAAGAAAAAGAATTAAGAACATCCAAAATCTGTGAAGTTAATATTCCTGATGTAATTCTGTGCATGGTTTGTATTCCCATCCAAACTCCAGGGCCCCAACCATTGCAAATATACTTATTGGTGAATTGAGAATTATAGGACCTGGGTTCGACCTGTGGGCTGCATTTGTGGCCTTAGCTCACAGGGCAGTCTTAACCAATTGTTGGTTTTGACAAAAGCTTTCAACAACTCGGCCTCTTTTCAATTGTAAGTTACTCGTGGCTCAAGCTACTGGAACAAACTCATTGGCAGCTCAAGTAGAGGAGTGCAGATGGTTGGCTTATTCTGCCACTGAAATGCTAAAGCTGAAAAACTTAGAGTTCAATAAACTATAATAACAGTAGACAGTAGAACTTGTAACATCATGAAACTGATGGTTGTTGACATCCCAAGAATGGAAGAGCTTTGTTTACGTTGAATCAATGAGGAAGTAGGGAAGGAAAGGTTTTTTTTTTCGGTAAATAGGGAAGGAAAGGTTTGGTTAGGCTATTCATCATTCACGTGGTTTCTTGGTGCTTGCCGCCCGTGTGTGCTTTCCCAAATGTTATGGTATTTGATAATTACATGCCTTTATTATCATTCGTATCCAAAGCTGGTCTAATAGATGACTGCGACACTTAAAATGGAAAAAAGAAGCGAAAGGTTAGGAGAGATGCTTTGGCAGATTAAAATCTTTGAGTTATCACATCTCACTAACCCCATGCATATAAAAAACAGACTTAGCAGTTTACAGTCGGAAGTTGGGTTGGTGCATTCTACGTATCTACAGCTAGATCAGAGGGGTCCTTTTGTTGTTGGCAGGCTATACCCAACTGTTCCAACGTATTAAACATTAAATTGCTGCTTGGTTGTCCAAGAGGAAATAATTAAAAATCTCACTCAATTACTGAGTAGGTGGTCTCAGTGGACCCTTAATTGGCCTATGACTACACTGGCCGCACTCAACAACCACCTTCCTTCTCTTTTTTCTTTTCCTTTTCATGAAGATTGTGGTGGTTAAGAGAGGAGGTTGAGGAGAGTGATGGGTAGATGCACTCAAACTCATGATCGTCTTAAATACACCCAAAGGAATATAAGATTAATCATGCCATATGGTTCACAATTAGTTCATGGGTCTCCCCAGTTTTAGTAATACATTCGTGTCTCTCCTTTGAAGCCAAGGATCACCATCAATGGCCTAGTAGCATCGGTTCCAATCAACTCATCATTTTCACTTCCTGAAGAAGGTAGATTCCACCAACCTTGCTGCTCTAGGAGCAACTCTAGTCATTGCAAGCAAATCTTTATCTCAAACGGTGGATGGGGATTGAAAAATACTGATTTCTCCTTTATTGGAGGGATCAAAGTTTTCAGTAATTTTTATAGCAAGTTTTCATAGAGCCTTATATTATATCTGCCCATCCCTTTTAAGTAGCCACAAGCTACAATGTGTAAGTTAAGAAAATGAAGAGGTAATCCTGCATGGATGGTAGTGGCTGGCATGTTGTACTCCTGAAGACTCCTGATCGCAAGATGTCCCGCCTAACATATAACAGATACCCATTCGTGCACGTGTATTAGTACATACAAACACATATTGTTCGTTAGCAAACGAAATTCGAAGCATGTGTGACATGAAACAATGTGGTGTCTATTTTCTTGTCAACTCTTCTGCATTTGGAAGAGAAGCAAAGGCTACATTATATACACATATTTGGTGACTATTGTCTAGCAAGTTTCCTAGTTACTGAGAAACTACCAACATCACGGTGAAAGAAGTCTTCGACGGATAATGCGTCGAAGAGGATGTAATTTCTTTCAATAACTAGATTTCTCAACTTATTGATGTAAAGTTATCCAAAGAGAAAATTAATATTATAAGAATGAAGTCACTAAAACTATGATATGGTTATATTTTAAATTGTTTTACAGTTAATTATTAGTTATTTTCTTATTATCCAATAAAAAAAGAAATTTGCATTATTAAATTCAAAGGCGTACGTGAAGGAGCTTAATGGAGGTTGAAGAAGGATATAGAAGAAGTTGTCACTGAGACGTCTTATTTTCAGAAATCCTTTTAGTTTTATATTTTCCTAAACAAACCTTATATCTCTTGTGTGTTGGATTATAAAATGTATCAGTTCATAATGTTAATTTTGTTATATGGACCATAAGTTCAAATTCTAGGCTATTAAATATATTATTTTAATAATTTAGTGAATGTGATATGTATAATATTGTCGAGACAAATTTGTTATAAGCAATATATGCTCCTTTTGTCCATGACATAAATCAAAATAACTAATTGTTTTGTCTTGAACATAAATCTTTAAGGATTTAAATCATTTACTAATAGTTAAACTTTGCATCAAATTATTCAATATGTTTATAAAAATGAAATTAAGATATACAATAATAAAGTCAAGAATCCATTAAAAAAAAGGTTACTTAAGATTGAACTCGATCCCACAAGTAACTATCATCAATATCTAAACAAAGAGGGATATATAAGTATTCGTAATTTCACATCTTGTAACTTAACAAATCAACATTAAATTCGGATTGTTAAGTCCAAATAAGAACTCCAAGCTAACTTGATTTCCTCCTGTCTATTTATTTCAACCTTTTTCCTTGTTTCATTTGCTCAACTTACAAAGGACTTATAACAACAAAATATGTATATTTGCTTTAATTTTGACTTGAGTCGTTATTTGTTAATGGGATACCAATAGAAGAAGTTGATCTAATAACTAGCTACAACTTGCTTATTTATTTCAACTGTTACTAGTTGATCTAATAACTATTATTTTGATGGATGGTGAACCCACTAGTTGATGTGAAGCCAATTTCCTGCTCTTTGACTTATCAAGACCTTTCTTTTCAATTCCCTTTTATCAACTTTTTTATTTACCTTTTTCTTATATACATCTAAATGGATTTGAAGAGTATTGATCAAATATAATCATGATGGGTATTTAAATTGAAATGAAGTGAGTGAAATGAATATAAATGTACACAAACTAAGTAAAATACTAACTTAAACAAGAGAGAAGGCAATAACATGTAATGTATAAAATAAATAAAATACTAACCTAAACAAGAGAAAAGGCAAAAACACGTAAACTAGGTGTTGACAAAAATTTGAAGATTGTAATGGCCACTGCCTCCCTTAGTCTTGCTTTATACTATTAAATAGATTTTAAAAATTAGTAATTCAAATTAATAATCATTTTTCTTTTCCTAATATATGTAGTTTAGTGACATTAAATTACTCGTAAAAGTGCCAGTATTGGTGTCCTAGGCTCTGTAGTAGATTTATTGGGACATTTTAGTTTGTTGTGCCTATTTTGAAAACATAACTTACAAGCCATCAACCTTGCTTTCTTTGAGAATAAAGCCAACCTTTAAATTGATTATCTTAATTATCTTATTATTTTCTTCTTTGATCTTTTTAATAACCTTAATTGGTGGTCATTAAATATATGTGTTTTCTATCATTTAGTCAAAATAATTCTACTTGCATTAGAAGCATCATATTTGTTTAAATTGCAAAGTAAGAAATTTGAAAATGTCCCTTACTATATAACTGCAACTTATGTCTTTTAAATTCATAGCATGTATAATATCATCCTTTTTTTACCTTTATTTTCATTCCAGGTAATAAAACAATAACAATCAACATACGTGCTCTTGGAAACTTTCTTATTATTCCTTCACCCTAAATTATCCCCTACTTCTCAGCTAAATTTCAATTGAATTATAGTCTTTTCATAAGTCCTTATTTCTTCAAACATGGAAATTATAGCCTTAATCCTCGTATTCATAATTTTCTATTAAGTGATTCACATAATTAGTTGTTAACTACATCACAGTTAATATGGGTGTTTAAAAATGACCTACACCATTTTTCTCTAGCACCTCCCTAAAACATTTCATGCTTGATCATACCTCGCCTTCAACTCTAACAATTTTCCTAAAACATTGAAATATTAGTTGACTTAACAATGCCCAAGAATAATTTGGACAATATCATACCTCTATGATCCTTCTTCACTTAGACAATATATATTCCTTCCATAAGGTATGCATTATATCATTGAAATTGATGAACAAAGGGAGGTTCTAATCGATATTTTGATAATAACAAAATATAAGAACTAGTAAAATGTTTATTATTTTGAAGAGAAGGAATATGAAAACAAGATACAATCATAAACTCAAGAAGATAGTTCATAAAGTTGATAAAAGAAAATATGAAGTTTACAGCTTACAAAGTGAAAACCAAGTTAAGAAGAAAAAAAAGAATATCAAGGTCATTTTTTTGTTTGTAATGTTAATTACAATCTCATTTAGTCATTTTGATGTTCCATCAAGAGGCATTAAAGCTTTTGATTTAATATAAAATTCCTTTGATCTTTCAAACACTCTTTGGGGAACATTTTAAAAATTTTTAAATCATAATTGTATTAAATAAGTTGATTTTGAATATTTAAAGTTGTTAAGATCGTATTTTTGGGGATTGATCAATCTAATAGTGATCGACCAATATAGGTTAAGGTTGTTAAATTTGATATAGTAAGAGTTTTTAATATTGATTGATGTATTAGTCAACCAATGTACCTATTGGTTGACCAATGTCTTAATGAATTGTGAATATATACATTAAATGCATACTGGTCGACCAACATGTTATTTTGGTTGACTATTACAATGAGTATTTTTTTGCTCCGCCGATTATTGGGAGTTTTGAAACCTTATAAATACGTGTTTTTTCATTGGTTCTTACATCAAGAAGTATTTGGGTATCTTTTACATACATTTCTAAATATTTTCATTCATTTAAGCATAATTTCTCATATTTGTAAGAATGAGACTCTTTGAAATTATCAAGTGATAAAGTAAGGTATGTTAAGTAGAAAGATATCCCTCTTCTTTTATAAGGCTGATATGTTTGGCATGTATTTTTTAGATGCCTTACATTTATTTCATTTATTTGTTAATCTAGATCCGTTTTAATGTTTGGCTCATGATTTGCATTTTATTCATATTGGTTATCTTGATATACACTTCCTAAGGTTCATATTGATTTAGTTTTCACCTTATGTTGGTTTTTTACTTTAATATGATCCTAATAAAATATATGATTGTGTTTATATGTCCCCATTTTTTGTTCTAAAGGTTAGATTAAATGGATGTTTGTTATTAAGATGTCATTAGAATAAGAGATTAAACTTTTAGTTACTTTTTTCTTTCTCTTCTCTTGAACAACATGTCCTCTTTCCTAGCTTTTGCAATTGTAATTTGCATAGAATTTATTTATAGTCATTAATTTCTTATACCACTTAAATTAAATCTTAAAAGAGGAATGTTGTAATCAGTTTTAAATTTTAGGTCTAAAGGCTCAAATTCTTTTTTCATTGTACTTATTTAACTTTTGGGATTGACCTATGGTTTTATAGGAAGGATTGTGATTGAGTAACAATAAATAGCAATCACAAAAACAACATAAGCGGGAAATGAAATACTAAGCCTATTTTGCATAGGTCTAGTCAATCATATAAGGAATTAAAAAGAGGCCATTGATGGGTTTGAGGCCTAATTTTGAGTGATATTAATTGTTTGTGTATGCAAATGTTTTACTTTATTTTATTATTTAACATTAATTCAATAATAGTTTTCTTAGACTGGATGTTTAGGAAACATAATTAGGTTTCAATTTAAAAATGTCTGATTAGATCTCCTATTCAGTATGAATATGCCCAATATTCGAGCCCAAATTTGAAAATTAATATAAATTTATAAATTTATTTATCTTTATCTTTGTTTGTTCATATAATGAGTGGAGAGAGAGTTTAAAAATATATTAATAAGAATGATGCTCATTTCTAGAACTCAAACTCTTTCTTTAATAAAGAATCATAAATTAGTTGGCTTAATGACCCATTAGATTTGACTTTGTGCATTTTGTTTGAATTAAGATTTATGTTCCAAAGATTAATTTTCTTTTTTTACATAATTTAATTTCAACTTTTTGGTTAGGCAATAAATCCATCATGATTAATTTCTATATCTTTTTTTAAGTGTGGACTATTATGCCCTTTACATTTGAGTCTTAAAATTTTTTAACTTTGAATCTCCAAATTTTTTAGAATGTAAAGTCTCTTTTTAAATAAATAATCATTTGTGCACATTTCTCTTTTCTTTAAATAATTCAAAACTTAAAATACTTTTTCTCAACTAACTAAACTCAATCATTTTGTTTTCAATTTTTAAAAGTTTAGTTAATCAAATCTTTTTAAAAGCTTTAACCTTTTCTTTTAAGGGTAATTTATTTTAAATAAATCTTTTACATTGTTTCTTTCATTTCATTAAGAATTTCTGTTTATTTATTTCATTAACATTTTCTTAACATGCACTTTCATACAAATCAAATTTTACCTTTTAAAATCAAATTTCAAGATTTATTTACATTTAAGTGCCTGTTTGGTTCAGCTTTTGGAGGATTTAAAAGTACTTTTTTCCACCGCAAAAGCTATTTTAAGAAAAATTGAGTGTTTAGATAAAAACTTCAAAAGTACTTTTGAAGTAGAAATAGCTTTTTTAAAAACTAAAATACAACTTTTTCAAAAAGCTCAAATTTGCCCTTTTCATAAAAGTCCCAATTTAGCTTTTTCGGGAAGCCATTTTCGCGTCACTTACGTATATAACGAAAGTTATAACGCTGTCTTGTTTATCACAGACCAGGCTACTCGCTTCAGTAATAGATCGCAACCCTCTCTCTCAGCTTTTTTGTAAAACAAGCGTGTAGTCTCTCTCTATTTACCATCTCCATACTTTTGTCTGTAGATCTGGCTCTGTGTCTTAGTGGGTTTTTTGGTTCACATGATTTGGCTACTCCAACTTCTCTCTCTGTAGGAACTAGGACGTTTTCGTGATTCAACGATAGTCCGTTTCTGCTTCTTGGTTTATATGATTGGCATGCTTGGAGCTATGTAGCTGAGGTTTGCAGTCTTTTCCACCGAGGCAGAAGATGTTAGTTGGAGGAGCTTATATGGAGAAATAGTCAGTCTCGGGCTTCAACGAAAGGCTTGAAACTTTGAATTTGGTTTCATGGGTTTGGGGTAGCAATTCTTTTCTATACGTGGTACTCTGTATATATGCCTTTAAAGATGAATGACGACTATTTTGGGCAATTTTCCGTCACTGGAGGGAATTTTGGGGTTTTATGTCGTTCATTGAGGGACCCTTCTGCCAACCCACCTTCATGGCACTCACCTTTAGTCATTGATTTGCTTACTAAGAAAGGCGATCAAGATGCAACGGTTTAGGGGGGTCAGAAGTCAATGGGCATGGAACATCGAAGGGAAGGTAGGAGATTGCCAATCAGCTCACCTCATTTATCAAGCTTAGCACCATCAAAGGTTGTTCTTGGTGACATTGCTGGAGGAAATGATTGGGTGGTTGCTGTTAGTGATCGCAGCAGCAAGAGTAGAAACAGAGAGGGTAGGAGGATATGGAGAGAAGAACTTAGCCATAAGACTAATGGGGCTAATGAGGACCCTTTACAAGTTCATGATGACAATGGTTTAATGCATGATGTTATTTATCGGAAATCAGAGTTTATAGTCAGAAAAAGCAAACATCGCTTTAAAGAAATTTGTATTACAATAAAATGTATTTAACTATTTATTTAATTTAAATATTTATTTTAAAATTATAATATTATTTAGTTTTTTTATATGTTTAATATTTATTTTTAATATTAGTTTTATTTTCTAAAAAAATGAGACAGCTCTTTAAATAATTTCCTACATGATAAATGTAAACTCATTGTTTAATATACTTTAAATTTTGTTTATATATAAAAATAATTTTATTATAAAATAAAATATAGTTATAATTAATAAAAGTGCTTTTTATTTTTATGTTGCCAAACAGTTTACTGTATGAAGCTCTTTTAAAAAAGCTGTTTTTTTAATTTACAGCCAAACATTTCAACTGGCTTTTAAAAAAAGCTCTTATCAGAAAAGCTCTACTGATAAAAGCTCAACTAAACAGGCCCTAAAACCTATGACATAATGCAGACATCTTCCTACACTTTATTTTTAAGTATTAGGTTGAACCACAAAATCCTAAATATTCATTCATATATTTTAGATTTTATTTCAACACCTAGACATTAGTATATCTTATTTCAAGCCTTAGGTAAAAATGAAAATTCCAAAGAATTCAAAAATTCTTTGCTTCAACATTCTTTTCTTTCAAACTCACACCTAAGTTTATTTTCCTTTAAAAAGTATATAATTTTTCAAAACTTGTTTTAGACAAAAGTAACTACTTAAGTAGATAAAATAGGATGGCTAACACCTTTATTGTTTTGTATTAGAATATAAACTCATTTTTTCTAGTTAGGATCATTTTAGTGCCTTTTCTATAGGTTTTTCCCTACCTTTCCTCAATAAGGTATATTATCAACTCCATCAAATATTTATTTGACATTCATCCATCTCTATTTGAGGATGTTAGAAAGAGTCAACGAAACCCAACATACAAAAAATATTTGTTATTTTCAATTTTACCCACAATAGTAAGTAACACTCTTTTTAAATTTCCTTTCAAGAATGTTCCACCAACATTTAGAATTGTTTTACAAGTATTGATCATTCTCTTCTTATAATAACCACATAAATTTTTTCAAAAATAAGGACTAGTGAAAATAAACATCTTTACCTTAATTTTAATAAAGTTACCAGATTAGACCTCTTTTAAGTCTCTATAGTCCCACAATTTTGCAAACTCGACTTTTACATACTCTTCACCTTTTCAACAAAAAGACCTTTCACTTTATGCAATAATGACAGATAAACATCTATGTCACTTTGTTCTAACGTCATTTTATGCATATCCCTAAGAGAAATTAACCTTATATCCTTTAAATTATCAAAGACACTATTAATTAACTAATGCTTCTTAATCCTTTTATTTTTGTACACTTCACTACATATATGGCCTTCAATGTAGCAAACTATCAAAAATTCTTTTACTTATTAAAGTTTCTACTACTTTTCTATAGGTAATCAACATTTACACACTTAATTCAAATTGTAGTTTGTAATTTTAACAAATTTAACATATAGCTCTCAACAATCAAGTACTTGCTAACTACCTCTTTGAATTATGCTTCATCATCAAACTTTATTCCTAAAATTAAATTCTAGATAACTACAATTTGGACCATATATAGGGACCTTTGACTTGTATCTTAAAGCTTCTCTATTACTTTTACCATCTTCACTCCTGGAAAAATAACTCTCTACTTTATTAGAAGAAAAAGATTTTGTATCATAACTGGATTAACTAACAAATTCAGCTTTAATTACTGGTAATCGAGTTAATTGTTACTCTGAGTTAGGACTAATAGATTCAACTCTAATACTAAATTTGTTATCTTCCAGTCTCATTTTTTATTATTCTTGCCTAAGTTTTCTTGCTTCTTACAATTCATTATCATTATAATCCTTTTCTAAAACCACCTTTGATATGAATTATTCCTTATCACTATCTTCTTCAATGTCATATTCACCAAGACTTTGATGGGTTAATTCCTTTGGTTAAGCTTTTTTGTCACTATTATCTTCTATCTCTTCTTCAAATACTAGATTTGAATTGCTTTTATATAGTTTTCTTTACCACTACTTTCTTTTTTGTAGTCTTCAATCTCTTTGTGCTTCACATACATATATTATTTTACATTTAGCTGACAACATATGACACAATATATCAAGGGTTTGTTGGCTATTATTAAATTTTCTTTAGCTATTATTAAAGCCCTTCCTGAAATTCTATAATATAGATATTTAATATCATTTTGGTCCTCCATGCTTTAAATTCATCGAAAACATTTGAATGGAAAAACCTTTCTACATCAACAACATCAATACCTTCGTTTTGTTTATCAACATATTTATCAATTGAGTGCTTCTTAAAAATACCACCATAAAATATGTGCATTCAACAATCATTAAAGCCGTTCCTTGATATCCATAGTATAAATATTTAAGGATATCTTGATCCCTCCATACTATTGAAAATATCCTAATGGCAAAACCTTTCTGTATCAGCAACATAAATAACTTTGTTTTATTTACCAACATATTTATCAATTGGATTCCCCTTAAAAGCACCACCATAATATATGTGCATTGACTAATCTTTCGTCACCATATTGACAAGTCCCAAAAAGATTCATACATTATATTTAAAGAAAGAATTTATTTAAAAAACCAAAGGTTAACACAAAAATCCACAATTAAAATAATATAAAGTAAAAGTTGAAGAATCAATTTTTTATTTCTTAAATTAAAAAAATATACAACAAAAGTTAAAAATTAATTTAGCACATAAAAGATAAAAATAATAGGTATCAAAAGTCATGATAAAATCAAAATCTAATTGATGAAGTTGGTAAACTTCGTAAGTAGGTTAGAGTTGGTAAACTTTATAAATTGATTGAAGTTAAAACATCTAATGTGCCTTTGTAGACAAACATCAAGTTTTTGACTCAATTTGTAATCTACATATGGATTGAAAACAAGCCCATCAATTCTTGTATAGAAAGTGTAAAACATCAGAGAACATACTACTATGATATTTAATTTGTAGACTATTGCTTATGACATGTATATACTTTCTTTTTAGAACACATGACATGTATATACTTTTAATTTCAACCCCACACAATGGTTCTTTGATGAATACTTGCAAAAGGCACTTCAACTTGGTAAAATATAAAGCATTACAAATATAATTGATTAATAGTTACAAGTAATAAGTATATTTGAGAAATTTTGAACGTTGCATATTTTAAACATATGGATAAACTAAACTTAGATAAGAACTATTGAAAACCTCATCCAACCTACTAATTATTCATGCTAGAATGACAGAGATGTGCACAGAATACATGATAAATATCTAAAAAAACAAAGGAAAAATGAATTAAACATAAGAAAAGTAGATAACACTTCAGTATTGGAATGAAAAAGATGCCCACTTATTAGGGCTCAAAGCTAAATAAAGGCAACTAGAAGTTATCCCTTTTAAACTATTTTACAATGTTTGACGCTAAAAATTTTAGCTATTTGGACTATTACATTTCATTATTTCAATTTTTTTTCCTATTCTCTTTAAGCTAAATTTTCAACTTAACTTAAACATAATGTTTAACCTCTAACTTTTTTGATGAAGTGCTTCTTACTTCAAGTTGAATATATATTACTTATATATGTTTTCTTTTTCATAAAGAGACCTCACTACTATGTTAAGACTTCCATTGCGTCCTTTTTACTAAGCATGTACACATAAAAGAGACCCAACAATATTCAGTCTATAACAATATTAATAATAGTAAATAATTGATTATCAAACAAATAAACACTTTATAGAACATGTAAATGATAAACTTTAAGACAAACATACAACAAATAATTAGATAAATCAATTGATTTTCAATTCTTATAGGGTATATACTCAAAAAATATCAACAATAAAAAATATAAATAAGCCTTAGGTAATATATAAAAACAAGTCTTATGTTGTATTTTCTTTAACGGCCATGACATCAACTTGAAGAGTTGTG
>JAOSBP010000206.1:33941327-33960081 GCA_027563825.1 Erythroxylum mucronatum
AAGCTAGGTCACATGTCATTTAAGTACAACAGCCACTTGTCCATTTATCAATGCCATTTGTCATCAACTTACCAGCCCATTTGTCACATAATGATTAGTTCATTTGTCAATCCATTACTAGTCCATTTGTCACCAATTTAACTATGCCAAATGTCATCAATTTATCCTACCTTTTGGCATTTATCTTACTCCAAATATACCCCAAATTTTTGAAATTTTCTAAGATTTACCAAAATTTTTGAAACAACAAGTAGCAACACCAAAATAATTTTTAACACATTTAAACCACAATTCTCAATATAATCACATTTATAAATCAATTATACCCAGAAAAATTTCAATGAATGCATGTACAATTATTTGTATATGTCAAAATTCATATGCACATATCAACAAATATTCAATTATGCAAAGCAAATGATGTACTAGAATTTCTTAATTTTCTAACCCCTAACATAGGGTGTTACACTAAATTACATTTATTTAGCATGTTTTGTAGGTTTATTAAAGAATAGATGGTATATATTTGAAATGATAGTTATTAAATTGAGTATTATTTTTAAAGAGTTTATATTTTTATCTTGGTGAATATAACCTTTTGCTCCTAAGAAAATATTGAAGATGTTATTATAGAATATGAAGAAATTAGCCCTTAAAGAAAATAAGATTGATTAAAGACCCTTCAAAAGAAAAAATTGTTGAACTAAGTGAGGTTTATAAGAAGGATAAGATACCTGCAATAGATTGAAAACTCAATTAGAATCTTCATTTAAATCAATCATAGGCAATGTTCAACAAGAGGTAACTATTTTATTTGTTACATATTGCTATTATTTATCAACTTGAATACAAATTAGTGTTGATTAGTTGGGTTTGAATTATGAATAAAGTTCTTAACAATTTTTTTTATAGAGTGACCTTAGTACCTAGAGTTAGAAAATATATGCAAAATGAGGTTATTAAGTTTGAATTTATATCAATTAAGAAATAATTTCTCTAAACCATTAAATAAGGATAGATTTTGCACAATTAGAATAGAATTAGTTATACTTAATGTAAATACAATATTATAAGGATCCCTTTATATGCTTTAATTCGTTCTTGATATATAGCTGATTTATATATGCTTTAAACCTTTTTATTTAAGTTTTGAGGTTGATTTGTAGCTTTTCAAAACACAACATTCGATCAATATCCTAGTGTGGTCCACTATTGTAACTTAAAACAATGTTTTTTGCCTTTTCAGTAAGATTACAAAAAGTTTGGTTACTTCTCTGATCGACCACCTAAGCACATTAGTCAACCAATATCTTCGAGTGATCGACCAATGTCACCTTTTTCTAAGATTTTTTTTTCTATCCGGTGAGTTTGTTCTTTGTTTGGTTGAAGTTCTGGTCACACACTTACTTACGTTGGTAGACCAATGCCTTCAAGTGATTGACCAATGCCTCCTCACCTAAGAAATTTTCATTCCAAAGAGTTTGTAAGAACTTTAGTTGCATCTATTGATTAACCACATACCTATATTGGTTGACTTATATATCTTTTCCCTTCAAAGACTTTCATTCCAATGAGCTTATACCTTAGTTACCTAATAAGTTTGGTTGACCATACACATTGGTCGACTAGTGAAGCTATGTGGTCAACCAATCTTCACGGGTGAAGCTCTATTTCTCCTTTTATCTTCTATTTGTCATTTTATTTGTTTATATCTTTTAAAAACCTAAACATTTAACTCTTTTCATTGAAAAACTACATCTCCCATTTCATAAAAATCTTGTTGGATTGCATCAAATTGAAATTCATCATTCTTGGTTTTTAAATTTGGAAAATTTGAAATTCTTTCTTTATTAAGAGTTATTTATTCAAATTGATGCTCAAATAATAAAATTAGTGGAGAATTCAAGGTTATTTCCCTTTTAATTATATTCATACATCTTTAATTTTTTAATTTTAGTATTTTGGGCACTTTTTCATATCTTTATTCTTCAAATATTAAGGATTTAAAAATTATGCATTCTTTTAAGAAATTGATTGTTGGATATTGCAAATTATGCCTATATTTGTTACAATTCTGACCTCTAATTTTGTTAAAACTTACGCTTATTGTTTTAATTAAATTTGTCAACTTAGGCATGATACCAAAATTGGGGATATTTTTCCACATTAGACACAATCAGGGATGTTTCCTTCAAATTTGACTTTTTAAGCAATTACTTTGACTATTAAATATTCAGTAGTTTTTTTTCTTGAACAAACTTATCAGTCAATTTCATTTTGATCTTATGACCACCAAGGTAGCTTAAGGCAAGACACTTTATATTATATATTTTGATAATTGATTTATTTTTAATGATTCCAAAAAGAGAGAGAAAGAGCAGCGATATTAGATAGAGTGATAAAATTCAAAGGGAGTGATTATTTTGTCTTTTTTGTATTTCTTGCAATTTACGTGATATGCTTGAGTAAATTTACGTTATCTATATATATGGATGTTTCTTTAATATTAAATATATCTTCTACTTTTGATATTGGATTATGTTCTTAAAGTTAAACTATGTTTTATGTTTGAATTAAGGGGAAGCTAATCACAATCTTGACAATTATTTGTAAGCTTAATTACTCCCTAATAACACAAATATTTTATCTTTTTATATTTCTTACACTTTAAGTGAATTTATGTTATCTACATATATGGATATTTCTTTGAAATTGAATATGTCTTTTATTCTCAATAGTGAATTATGTTTTATGCATGAATTAAGAGAGAGATAATTATTATGTTACTAGTTATTTATGTGTTTAATTTATTATTATCCTCTAATATCACAAATGTTTTGTCATCATAAAAAATGGATATTTTTTTAACCATAGATGGTTTCAATTAAAGTTTTTATGATTACAAAATATAACTACTACTATTTTTGATGAAAATAAATATAAAAACAAAATAAAGCCATTAACTCAAGAAGATAATTGTGAAGTTAATAAAGGAAAGTTGAAGTTTCCAATTGATAAATGAAGATCAAACCAAGTTAAAAGAAAAGAAATCAAGGCTTATCAAGGTCATTTTACATTTTATATTATTAATTATTATCTCATTTTATTAATTTGATTTTCTAAAGGGCTCACTATACATAAATATTTTATTTCACTTTATTGCATGAGTCTTTTCATTCATCAAGAGGCATTAAAGCTTTAGGTTTCAATATAAACGTCTCTTGATCTTTCAATCAAACTTTAGGGAAAATTTTAGGAACTGATTAAATCATAATTGCATTAAACAAATTAGGTTTGAGCATTTGAAGTTATTAAAATCATGTTTTCAGGGATGGACTAGTGGTCGACCAATATATGATCAAGTTATTAAATTTGATGTACTGAGAGTTTGTTATAATATTGGTTAATATTTTAGTTAATTAATATGCCATATTGGTCAACCAATATGCCTATTGGTTGGTCAATCTCTCAACAACTAGTGAATCGGTGCATTTAATAAACATAGGTCGACCAATATGCTATACTAGTCAACCAGTGCTTAATTGGTCAATCTCTCAACAACTAGTGAATCAGTGCATTTAATAAACATAGGTTAACCAATATGCTATACTAGTCAATCGGTGCTCTGCAAATAGTCGTTATAACAACTAGTTCTTCTTTAACGATGAGTAGGGGCCCCAAAACATTATAAATAGGTCCTTTCTTATTGGTTTTTATATAAAGAGGTATTTAAGTCTATTTTACACACATTTCTAACTATTTTTCAATCATCTGAGCATCATTATCTAACATTTGTATAAGTGAGCCTTTGTGGAGTTATTAACTGATAAAGTGAGGTACTTTGAGTTGTAAAATTTATTTGAGACATTATATTATTGCACTTGTGGTTGATCTAAGTGAGGTTAAGGGTATGTTTGGGAATTTAGGATAGAATGGAAAGGAATGAAAATTAATGTAACGGAATAGAATGGAGTGGAATGGAATGGAATGAAATGGGCCACTCGATTGTTTGGGAGTTTAAATAAAGTAAGAGAAGGTTTGGAAGGCAAGCCATGCCATTCCATCCCTGACCCCCTCAATTTGGGAGGTCACAAAATATTGAATTTTGGATGGCAAAGGATGGCTTCCAAAGCCATCAATTGACATTCCATCCTGTTTCAAAATAGACTCCCAAACAATGGCCTGAGTCATTTGAGTCATTCCATTCTATTCCCTGTCGTCCACCTACCCACATCCAAACATACCCTAAGGTTCCTTTTCACCTTGAAACAAGATTACAAGGGGTTCTTCTTTGCTAAGAAAGATTGTACAAAGGTCTTTTTCGCCTTAAAAGAATAATTATAATGGAGTTCTAAGAAGGGTCATAGGGGTGGATGTTGGTTAGAATTTTTTTGTCAAAATACTATAATTCAGTTTGCATTTTCTCTTCCCTATCCTTTTTATATTATTATATAATTTTTAATTAGTTTATGTTAAGCAATCCATATATATATTAAATTGAGTTGATTTGTTAGAAAAAAATTAAAAAAATTAAGCACGTAATTCACCCTCTTCTTAGGTGCCATTAGGGACTAACATTCCTTAATTTATCAAACACTCCAAATTTGATAATGAGAAAGTAAATCTAACATATTCTAATTAGACATTTGAAAAGCTTGTGGTTGATACATCGAAAAGGGTTAGGGAATTTTTTTTGCATTAATTTAAATTTCTTAATTTTTTTATTCATGATTTTTAAATTATTCAATTGTTGAAATTCAATTAGAGAATTGTAAAAGTTTTTACTCTTAAAAAATTACGTGACAAGAAAATTCCACAATGAAACATTGTTGGAATTCGTGCTAACTTTTACCCTCAATATGTTTTTGCTTACATACACAAATCGGTAATCCCCTTATGCATAGGGATGACAAATGTGACTCGACCCAACCTAACTTGGACCTGGGTTAATCAGACTATGGGTTGAGATTACTTGGCCTAATCGGGTCGAGATTCAGGACTATTCTTACCCGGCTTAGCTCACGACCTGACAAAACGACATCATTTTTCAATTTAAAAGAAAACATAAAATCTGGCCGGATTTATTGTCATTCCTTCTTGAATCAAAAATTGCACGTGTAAGACTGACAATCAATTCTGAATCTATTTCTCGGACCTAGACCTAAATTATGTCGTGGAATGAAACCTGAAAAGAGGCCTTTCCTTCCATAGTTCCATTATCTGGTATCAGTTTTTGCATCAGTTATTATTAAAATTTCCCAACTTATGTTATGCCAGCAGCAGAGATGACAAAGTGTTAAAAGGCGTACCTGAATCAGTTGTGTTGTTTTCTGGTGACCTGGCCACAATTGCGTAGACCTGTAGACTCCTGATAGGTCTGCTATATGTCCCGAATAAAATGAGTGTCTTAAGGTAGTGTTATTAACTTGGCTTTTGTCCCGTGGCGGGTAGCTGAACATATGAAGGAAAAGGGACCACAAAAGTTTCCAAATTCAAAGTTTCCAATACTTCAAGAAGTTTCATACTACAAGCCTTCGAAGAAAATGGTTGGCATACAATTTCTGTGGTGCCTTAAGAGAGACCGATAATAGGAAATGCTTTCTGTGACATTGAAGAAGAATTCTGACATTTCTCAGGATCACACCATGTGTTAGGAAGCAGACTAGCTAGTCTGTATCTGACTAGCCATATAAGGACATATGTTAGGAAGCAGACTAACTAGTCTCTACCTGATTAGCCATATAAGGATTTGTGTCAATTCAACCTTCAAAGCTATTCTAGATAAGTATGTTTTAACACGGCTCACTTGGCTGCCATTGTCAAGTCAATTACAATCGTTCTATTGTAAGGGAATGGCTGACCAAAGTGATTTGATCCAATAAAGTTCAGATGAACCAAGATTAGATTATTGATGTTGAGTACAAATCACCAAATTCTAATCTTGTGTCAGCAATGTTAATTAGATTTAAGTTTATTTGAAAGTCATTATGTTAGTCAAAATTGACTATTTCGCTCAACCTGTTTTAGAAAAGAAGACCAATGCAGGAATTACTTGCAGTCACTGGAACAATATTCTGCAGGAAATCACATTATAACGTTTATCTTCGGGTCTTGCACAAAGCGAGAGGGGCAAGTAAGCTAGTTTACAGTTTACTCCAGAGATGAGCTATATTAAGAGGACTTAATCTAAAAAGTATTTTAGAGAATCCATATATAAGAGCTTATTGCTTAGCCTCCCTGTTATTCAGTACTTCAAAGTTCATTATTATATAGTCATAATCACAAATAGCTGCTCAACGACAGTCAGAATAAATTAAAAAATCTGCTAGTCTAACAAAAACAGATACGATCTTCCACTAACCTACCAAAACAAAGTGGTTGATCCATCCAAGTTATAGAAAAAATTAGCAGGATTTTCATTTTTGGAGCCAATTGCTGAACTCCAACATGCAATAATACATGTCAGCTTTGCATGCACTGCATCATTTGAACAAATAATGATATACTTAAAACACTGAAGTGATGGCATTATCATGGCTAGTGGTTCCACGTGGGGACTTGATGCGTTGTGCCATTCCCTTGTATTCTCCATATACGTACAGATATATAATTACAAAAGTTGGTATTTGGAATAAAGTAGGCCACACTTTAGCTCACTGCTATTCTCCTAACAATAAATGGGTCCAATGATATAAATCTCCATTAAATTACCTGCCTCGCTTTTCTTTTCTTTTCTAAATGGAAGATTAGTAACACTCACTCCATCCCAAAAACAACTTCTTGTTCCTGCAAATTATAAAAGAATGGTTAGTTTGTTTATTTACTCTTAGATGCTCAAGTAATGACCTAACCTCAGAAGGAAAGCCAGGTATATATAGCTTCTATATATGGTATTTTAGTAGAATAAAATGTACAATTTGTATGTACATGGTACCATCCAAGCACATATGAAATCTCGTATTTCCAAACCTCCAACTAACACTGATTTGCTGATGTGCATCCACGTTCCCTTATGTAGACATTTGAGTAACTAGAGAGATTTTCTAATTTTAATTTTTACTATTTATCTCTACAGAAAACATTCCGATTGCGATCTATTTGTTACTATTTTGGACTTATGCTTTTACAACCTTGTGAACCATAATAGATAATTACCTTATCAAGAACTTCACTAGGCTCATTGCCCACGTGTGCAGTGTGAAAGCCATATATCTATCAGTAACTCTCACACATATATAACGAGGACTGTTCTTGATACCGTATAATCACATCGATCTACCTTTTTCTTGTAATCTTTTTCTCGTGGGCTCGTCACGATATGTTACCAAGCAAGAAAATCCCTCCATTTCTTTTGCTTACTTGTTTGGTTCCTCGTTAAAAGATAGAAGCTTTTGTGCCCAATTAGCAAAAAACCAAAAAGCAAAGACGAGAGCACTAGGATACCAGATAAAGCATTTGAAGTAAGCGATAATGATACTACCACATATTATAATAACAGCCAAAAGATCATGACAAGGAATTATGCATAAAAATTATATTATTACTACGGATGGTCAAAGTAGCCACCTTTGCAATGGTCATAGTCTGAATATGTATCATCAACTACATAAAGTAGTAATTTACAAGTTTAAATAATCATCTAGTTTGCTGCACCATTGTTCCACGCCAGTCTTTTTCTCTTTTGGCATCGAAAAAAGATGCGTCCGTGGCTCTTTCAGGACCCTGTTTCTACAAATTTTAAATTGGTCGAAGAGAAGAGAAGCAACGTAACTTAAGGGACAAGAATTATTTGGTTAAAGATAATGCTTATTGCGCAGCACAACTCTTGGTCAATACCGGAGGTTTTTTTGCTCAGCTTCATGACAGGGGTAGCCTTTGGTTGCAAGGTTAAAATGGCTATGGTTGATCCATCCTACGCTTCATGATCCATAATTTGAGATAATCAAGTTGGAATTGATGTTAATGTCTTGGAATATAAAAAAGAATTAGTCAATATCAGGAACACTTAAAACAAATTGCATCAATGCTAAAGTTATAAGCTTATTTATAAATTTTTAATATTAACAGTTTTTTTTATAGGTAAAAAAGATTTAATAATAAATTTAAAAAATATTTGAACTCTAAAAAATTTAAAAGAATACATTACTAATTTTAACACATTAAAAATTTATTTGCAGATATTTGTTACCACGATATTAACATTAAGCTATGTAATCGACGTCCTTTGTCCTCAACCAAAACAAGGTAACTTTTAACCTCAAAATCCCGAATCGACCAAGATGTTCTTCGAAATCTGTTGATCACGTTGCAGATGGGCCACTTAATTCTTTTACAGATGATGGCAATAAGGCATCATGACGATGGTGAAATGTTAACCAATCTGTTCCAGCTGTCCCTATACTATAGTCTGCGTCTGCAATTCTATGTGGAACGACGTTTAGTTTGTGGAAAAGAAACCCAAATACAGACATCCTCGTTTCTCCATCTACCTAAGCAAGTTGAGCAGTATCCCTAGAAACATAAACAAAAATAAATGGAGTAATTAGGAATTGAAGTTTCATACTCATTAAACAATTCAACTTTCTTTTTTTAACTGATAAATTCGAATTTTCATTCCATTATAATACAAGCAACTTCGTTTCAGTATGATAATCTCGAATTGTGGGTATAGTGTAAACCTATTTGGACTAGGACTTTGTGTTGGTGTGACGCCATTGCATACAAATGCAGCATGTGGCTGAGGTACTCTCCTACCCAAAATAATCGGAAATACACCTACGTAGGGATGAACGCATATCAGGGCCTCCCGCGAAATTACCGGTTTTTTAACAACCTCAAATCCCAGGAATGAACAAGAACGAGTTTTGAATTTGCACAGAAATCAGAAGTGTAACTAGAAAACCAACTTTGCTTTTCCTTTCCTTAATCACAAATTCTTTGCCTTTAGCCACTTTTCTCGGAAATGCTCCTCTTTGCCGACACTTTCATTCTCTTTTGTTTTCTTTTTTGGTTTTTAATAGTCATTGTCCTCTTCTTGTCGTTTTTTAACAAAAGCCTTTTGCTTAAACTAATCTCCTCAAACCAAGACCCTCTTCTGAGTTCATTAATGGTCTCTTCAGCTATTGTTTACTCTTGATTTGTTATATGAATTCGTGAAGTTGGTTGCATTAGGTAGGGTGGTGATGTTTGGCGGCAATTTCGTTTTAAATGCCTTCTGGACCTCCCAAGTCAGAAGGTAAACAACGTTAGGAAGAACAAGTCTCATTCTTTTGTCTTGGCTTGTTTATCTTATGCATGATTCCCTATATTTTACTCTCTTTTTTTTTTCTCAGGCTCTTTTGGGTAATTCTGTTAGCTTTATTTCTATGGTGGGAATGATAATTCTGGTCAGACTGAATTAACCCATTCAAATTTGAAATCTTTCAGGGGTATATATTAATGGGTAGGCATTATAAACAACGAGTGCTAGCAAAAAGTGATTGATAGGGTGTAGTGGGGTATTAGTTTATGGGATTTCTGGTTTTAGCTGCTCTAACCGTGTTTAGTTCCTTAATTGCAGAGAGTTAAAATCGAATGATCAGCTCAGGAAGTGGAAAACTTGTTACAGTACATAAGAAATTTGCAGACCTTTTGCCGTTCCAGAAAGATTTAGAAGTTGTAGTGGTTTGATATTTGATAGTGATATCAAGAAGAAGATGCCGGAAGAGAAAACAGCTAAGCCTATTGAGAAGAGGATCATTATAGTGGGAATACAAATTGATGGCCACAGTAGAGAGCTGCTTAGCTGGGCTCTTGTGAAGGTGGCTGAACCAGGAGATTGTGTAATTGCAGTTCATGTTTGTCGAAGTTCAGGTAATGTTTTCAACGTCCCAAACGTGACTTTCCCAGGGATAATCTGAGTTAAACATTTTCAATTCCTGTTTTTCTTTTCTTTTCATCACAATTCTTTTGACCAGGCCATTTTGTCAAAATCAAGCCCTTGCTGGATAGTTACTTAGAAGTATATGGTGCACTTTGTTCCCTGAAGAAGGTTAATTACTAAAAACTCGATTCCATTTCTCGTCTATTAGAAGTTGTGTAGGTAATTAATAGCCTTCTGCTTTCAGGTAGAGCTCACAGGTCAGATTTCCAGGGGAATTTCTTTCCGGAAAACTCTGGTCAGAGAGGTGAAGAATCATTCTGCTGTGGCTGTACTACTAGGGATCAACAACCGAAATGCTGTAATGTATGTGCAGCTATACAATCGATCTCTGCTTTAGTCTTTTTTCTTTATTCCCTCCTGATTGGGCTAAACAGATGTTATTTTCAGTGGTTGGGGCTCCGCAGCTCATTATTGTGCTAAGAGATTGCCTCCAACAACAGATGTTTTGGCCATCCACAAGGGGAAAATTGTGTTCAGGAGGTGTAACCATAACCAACTAACAGGTTTGGTATTTATGTTTGAAACAAGACCCCGTTTCTCAGTTCCACAAGAGAAATAATATAACTTCCAATTATGTCAGGCCTCTGCGGAGATCCAAAACCTAGTTTCAATCAAAATGGGAGTCCCATATGGAGAGAAGTCCATTCTGAGTTCGGTGATTCTGAGGCAGACACTGAAATATCAAGTTTCGATGTAGTAACAAGAAATGGAAGTGAAGAATTCAGCGATGCTTCAAGCCTTGTGTGTGAACGTAAAAAGAGATCAACTTCTGTGTTCGTAGGGGATATTTTGGATCATAGGCCTGGTTGGCCACTTCTCCGAATACCGAGTATTGATGTTCCAAAGGCGCTGCAGTCTAGACAATTGTCTGTGGTGCAGTGGGTAATGAACTTGCCGAATCGTTCCCCACAGCGAAGTCCCCAAAGTTTGAGAAGCAGCTTAATGGAGAAGAGCAGTAGAATTGGCTTGTCGGCAGTAGGTGAACTGGAAAATAACTTGGCGATTCTGCTCAAAACAAACTCTTCCACTTGCAAATGGTTCAATTATGAGATCCTGAAAGCTGCAACTTCTGAATTCTTTTCAGGTTATTATCGTGAACCTTCATGCGATTTAATCCCTTTATCCTTGATTCTGTTATCTGATGCGACTCTTCTCTCATGGCAGGAAATTTGATCGGAAAAGGAGGATGCAACAAAGTGTATAAGGGAATTCTTCCAGATGGCAAGCCAGTGGCAGTAAAAATTCAGAAATCGTCACAAATAGCAAGAAAAGACTTTTCCCGGGAAGTTGGTATCCTCTCCTCATTGAAACACAAGCACATCACACCTCTTCTGGGGATATGCCTGAAAGATAATGAACTCATCTCCATTTATGACTTGTTCTCTAAAGGAAGTTTAGAGCAAAATCTACGTGGTAAAGTTCGTTTAAGATGTATGTATAACAGTATTTTGCAAAAAACTTGAAAGGAATATCACGTAGTCAAATATTTCATAATAGGTGTTGATGGAAACGAAGGCAACTCGCGGTTCCTGTCGTGGGAAGTGAGATATAAAATAGCTTTAAAAATTGCCGATGCTCTGAATTACCTACATAATGAATGTCCTCAGCCTGTGATTCACAGAGACGTCAAGTCTTCAAACATTCTTCTATCCGAAAATTTTGAGCCACAGGTATGCACCAGACTAATGCAGATGATAGTTACACCATTTTTAAAGCGAAATTTGTTCTGAAGTTATGACTTATGGTTGCTTATGAGTCACAGTTATCTGATTTCGGGCTTGCAATATGGGGACCATCAACATCATCTTTTGTAACTGAAGATGACGTGGTCGGAACCTTTGGCTATCTTGCTCCCGAATATTTCATGTATGGAAAAGTGAGCGACAAGATTGATGTGTATGCCTTTGGTGTTGTTCTACTTGAGTTATTATCAGGAAGAAAATCAATTGCCTCTGAGTATCCCAAGGATCAAGAGAGCTTGGTTATGTGGGTAAGAGCCTCTCCGATTATTAGAAGTATTCAACTCTAATGGTTTTTTGTTCCTAACTTATAGATTGGTGAATTCAGGCAAAGCCACTAATAGAAAGTGGTAATACAAAAGGCATATTGGATCCAAATTTGGAAGGCAAAATTGATGAGGTTGAGGTGCAGAGAATGGTTCTTGCAGCAAAACTCTGCATCACAAGATCTGCTACTCGTCGTCCCAAAATGATTGAGGTACCTTGCTTCAAAAATAAATTTTAATGGTCAATCACATCCCCACCTGTGCTCTTAGAAGGAGTTAATTTATTTGATTATTCATTTGTTTTACTTTAACGGTATCCTTTACAAATAATGTTTCAGATACAAAAGCTCCTAAGAGAGGGTAATTGTGGGGAGAAGCGCATGAACCCAAATAACAAGTATCCTGAGGATATAGAAATGCAGGGTGAAGATGATGATGAAGTTTATCCAAATTCTAGTCCCGAATTACATATGAGCGTTGCTTTGCTTGATATCGACGATGATACATCTCTGAGTAGCTTGGAGCAAGGAAATAGTATCTCCTGGGAAGGTTACTTGCAAAGAAGGTGGAGTCGGTCCTCAAGCTTTGATTAGTTTCTCTCCACTCTCTTGAATACTTAACCTCTTACTTGTAATTGCAAATAAAGGCTGCAGCCAAAAACAAACATGCAATAACCTTTCAATCATTTTTCTGTAGCCAAGACATCTGTACATAAGGTAGAAACTAGCTTATGATCCAACAAATGTAACATTTTATTTTGATTACAAATAGGATACAGTAAAAGTGTTGCTCAAATTGAACACTACAGGAACAAAAAAAATCTAGAAGTTCCTGTACACTTTGATCATGTGAGGGAAATAATCCTATTCCTACGAGTCTCTTGCATCTTCTGATAACTATTCAGAAAGGTACAGTAAATCGCAAGGCATTCATTTCAGCATGGGGCAAATACTGAGCTCTTGGAATAAAGATGGAAGTTGAATTGGACAGCTTCTCGGTCTAGGCATTAGCTATTTCAACCGTGCCAGTCCCTGGTGCTCTCACGAACTTTGTCTCAAAGAGCCACTCTAGATCTTCAGACTCTAGATGTATACAATCCATGACAGGGGGAACCCAGTTATCAAAAAGTAGTTGATATTGTGATACTTCGTGCGCCACTCCATTTGGTAGTTCAACTATGCAAGTCTCAGATGATGCCGTGGACTCTGTTTCAGAGGAGAATTCTTGAACTTCAAACTCCAAAACGCTGCCCTCCTTGGCAGGGCTAACACAATTCTCTAGTTCTCTACATTTTGATACTACGTCGAGCTGTTCACTTCCATGGCAGCATGATATAATTGTATGTTTCTTTTCTTGGCATAACTCTTCGCTAGGAACTTCCACTTCTACAGCTGTAATATTACACTTCACTTCGACAGAATTGAAAGGCTCTTCACTGAGAAGATGAGCCAATTCACGTGCAACAAAGTCCATCTTCTTGGAAAAGATTGCTTTCCTGAGTAGCAAATCCTGATCCTCATGCTTTCTTGATGCAATATAGTCCCATAGGATGCCACCTGGACGAACGACATGTTATTGTATCAGTTATCGCATGGAAAAGCAAGACATACACTCGTGAATTATTCAGATGAACCACTTACCATTGTATTCATGGCAACTTTCAGGGCAGCATTCCAACTTTTTTATGATAACATTGAGGGTACTGTTAGAAGAGTCTCGCAGAAGTTCGGACTTGGTGTTTGATTTCCGGTCATTAATTCCAAAACAATAGGATGATTCGTGCGTTTCATCACAACTGCGCCTTTCCTGTGATACTTCTCCCTCTACCAACTCTTCCTCTTCTTTTGTTGGTAACATAATTCCTACTTCCCGTGGGATTTCTCCCTCCTCCAACTCTTCCTCTTCTTGTCCAGGTAATAAAATCGTTATATCAACACATGCATGAAAGAATACTAGCATATACTAACTAGCGGATACTCATGAGAAACCATGAATTAGCACGCAGTCACTCACCGTTATGACGGCAACTCACAGGAGCCCACCCACTGCTTTTCTCATTTAAAATGAATTCATTGCCAAAAGAATCACGCCCACGTTCAGAGACGGCATATTTGCCGTGCCCTTCGGCAACGCGGCGTCTCCTGACATCCGAACCATTACTTTCCCCTACCCTGCCCTTTTGTCTGCGTCTATGATGTGATATCCTATGCCTCTTACGGTGATTATAGCGTTCGAGTTCTTCCTCCTTTTCCCACATCCTCTTCCGTTCCTTCTTGTAAGTCGATTCTTTCCTCATCTGTGCGCTCAAAGTCGGGCAATTCAAGAACATAACAACGTCAAAACAAGGTCTAGGAAAAGAAAACGTTTCATAGAAACAATGGAAGTAGACATATAGTGCCAAACACTCCATGTAAACCAACCGTACGTACCTTTGATAACTCTATAACACGCATGGTTATCGACCTCTTGCACAAAACCCAACTTTTCTTGATCGTGTATGCCAACAGATAACTGCTGTTGCTTATTTACATGTACAGTTGAACATCTAAAGTGATGTGGAAAACATTTTGAGGGGTGAATACATATATAATTAATTTAATGATGTATTATATATCTTACAGAATATTATAATAAACGCAATTATTATATTTAGTATTTAGCATATTAATTATCTACACTTGTATAACAAAATCAAGATTTAAGTTAAACATAATATTAATGTATTCCAACAATTAAATTAAACATAATAGTTCCATAAACAAACGCAAAACCTTCAGCAATATTTTATAATTAGGCTTAATTATACTTTAAGATCCTAACCTTAAAGATGTAATCCAAACATTAGAAATGACATTTAATTTTTTATGGTAATCAAATAATGAAATTGAAATATTTTTATTGTGTGGAGAATTAAATTTAAACTATTTTTTAAGTACAAGCTACAAATATGATTATCTCTGAAAACAATATGCAAACTATATGGAGAGGCACACGGACTGAATAACTTCCCAAGAACTTTTAAAACTTACATTGAAGTCCTTCGAGTACCTATAAATTGAATGCTATGTCGAACTAATATATTGACCCATGGAGGAAATTGTGGAATCTCTCTAAATCGGTCGTAGAGGGCACACGTTCATTGTCACTGTTTCGCTTGCAATTGGTCCTCACCTTAAAGGGTTGCTTTAGAAAGCCTTTTTAAGGTTTTCATTCTCTTTGTTCTTGGCTCTCGTTGTCTAGGGTTTCAATTTGGAGTGCATGATTGTTTCGCGTATGGATTCTGTGTCAATTCTTCTATTTCCTTTTTTCTTGACAAATAATCTCAACTTCATTCAAATGTTTCTTAATTTCCAGAAGTTGAATTGTGTTTGCATGGTAAGCTTCCGACTTTTTCCATTTTAATTTGAATTTTCTGGTTGCTATTTGCATTTTCATGTTTTGAAATTTTCATCTTTTAGCTTGATTACTTGTTTCGTTTTTTTTGTTTTTCGAGATCGTTTTGGGGTCTTTAGTAGATTTATAGAGTCAATTGTCTGTGCTTTTGCTTGTTCTTTATATACTTACTTGAAGCCCTTTTTTTGCAGCTAAGCAGCACGAATTCCTAGGCTGAAATTCTCATCTTGGTATTGGTAATTTTTTTGCAAGATCTAAGATTTGAATCGAATTATCATCTACGTAAGCATCAAAATCTGAACTTGTCGTATAGATTTTTGTGTCGGGCGTTGTATGATGGACGACGGTGAAGTGGATTTCTCAAATCAAGAAGTTTTCCCGAGCCAGAACATGGGTGAAATTCCTAGCAGTTGCTCGATGGATAGTTTCTTTGAGGACCTACTGAAGGACACTCATGCTTGTACTCACACTCATACATGTAATCCACCGGGTCCTGATTTCTCCCATACACACACTTGCTTTCATGTGCATACCAAAATTGTGTCTGCGCCAACTGAGGAAAATGCAGCTGATGACGATACTGCAGAGTCAACTGAGAAGAAGTGCAAGAAAAGGCCAACAGGGAATAGGGAGGCGGTCCGCAAGTACAGGGAGAAGAAGAAAGCAAGGGCTGCATCTTTGGAGGATGAAGTTGTGAAATTGAGGGCTTTGAACCAGCAGCTGCTCAAGAGGTTGCAGGGTCAGGCTGCATTGGAGGCAGAGATTGCGAGGCTCAAGTGTTTGCTTGTGGACATTCGGGGCAGAATTGAAGGGGAGCTTGGATCTTTTCCATATCAGAAGCCTGTTAACAATGTTAATTTGGCCAGTTCAAATCTACCTGGTGCTTATGTGATGAATCCTTGTAATATGGACTGCAATGACCAAGTCTATTGCCTACATCCAGGAGTTGATGACAAAAGTCAAGGAGCAATATTGAATGAAACAAGAGGTTGTGATTTTGATAATCTCAACTGTATGGCTAGTCAGAACTCAGCTACTAAGGAACTCCCTGGTTGTGGATTAGGGAATGTAATGACAAATGGCAGTTATTCAGGCACAAGTAAGAGGAAAGGTAAACTGTAACATTTTCATTATCCATTTGGCAAATTTAATTCTTTAGAATAAGATGAGAACAATGTAGTTCAAGAGTCAATTAGCTTATTGAAAGTGAACTGTACATATGAGAAAAATCAGTTGTTCTATTCATGCATGCGTACTTCGACTTTTCTAAAGTGTATTTTGAAATGACCATAATTGTTATGTCAATGCTTGGTAAATCACTTTTTTTTACTTCTCTCTCTACCTATGACATGTTACATGAGGTAATGGTTCTGAATTCTTAAGTATGTTGCCAGCATATGATTTGATGGTGGCCTCAAGTATCTTTTATCAGAAATTGAAAATGATAAATGGGAAACTTGTTATATTAGGCTTACTGGATTCGGCTATCCATTATAGTTTCAATTGGTAACTCAATCTGTTATAGGTTTGATTGGTAGATTGCAATATTTGTGTCATTTCCATGAAGAATGTGCTATAATTAAACTATTCTGGCGCAAAGAGGTTATTCTATTTGTTCATCCTTTTGAAGTTAGTCTGTCTTCACTTTCAGCTGTTAATCTTCATTTGCTTGATAAACCTATTATCTTGAATTGGCCCTTGATTTGTCTTTCAGCTTACGCTATCAGTTTGCATCTCAGATTCAATTTGAGTCTCTTACAACTAATTCCTTGTCAATTTATAACTTGTACTCTTGTGTTTATCCTGTAGAAGGGGCTCATGCAGCAACAGCTGGCTGAGCATTATGTTCTTTGTGATGGCTCGTAATGTATTCCAGTAAGATAATGGCACCATCATCAACTTCTTCAACTTTCTACTCGGGTTGGTTAGTTTATCTTTTATCCCCTCTTCACTTTTTGTAGTCAGGGATTGGGTTCTTAGAATTGGATGTGTATTCACATTAAACTCAACCTTAGTTGGCTGTTAGCTGCTCTGTAAGGTGGAAACTTGATGGACCTATAGCTAGTATCTGGTATTAGAGGAGACCAACACCATCCCTTTCTTGAAGCTCCACTTGAATTTATAAAGCTCCACCTTTCCTATCATGTACAGAATCTTAGTTATTGCTTTCTATGAGTTGTGCCTAATATTATTTTCTTTTGTTCTTATTCATGCTTTTGCCTGTGTTCGTGGAAATTTTCTCTTTTTCTAAGAATTATACATTCTTGGCTGCTGGAAAGGGTGGGGACATCTTTGATGTTTCATTAATTGTGGGATTCTTGAGTGAACTGCTATAAGTATTAAACCTTCATTCAAAATATATTGCAAATTGTATTTCGTATTTTTGGAAAGGACAGGCATTGCTTTGCCTAAAGAGCTACCCTTGGTGGTGAATTGCCCCATGGCCCTTGGTGGTGAATTGCCCCATGGAACCTAAGACATTCAATTTATCTACAAAGCACTTAAAAGTTTTCAAACGACTTTGGCCAAAATTTGTCACTTGAATGCTTAACTTCATGAATTGTTTTGTTCGCCCCAACCTTCATGTTACTTTTCATTGTAAATGATTATTGGCCCTGGGGTGTAAAATGATCTAAGGAAAAAATTCAAGTGTAGATGAATGGCAGGTATTTAGTGCTTGCTGTCTTCTTTCAAGGGCTTGGCGGTGTGCTAGAATTAAAATCTTCTTAAGCTTTTGAGATATAAAGATTGGTTTTGACCATTGGAACGTAAAATTGTTAACAAGTCTGCGAGATAAAGCTAGACAATAATCACGCGTGAGCGTTGTCTTATCTTTAGGAATTCCTTCGTCCGTCACTTTAGATGATATTGGGGAAAAAAAAATTGTTTCAGGACATTTTCGTGGTTCATTATTTTAAAGCTCAGTGTATCATGTATGAAGTCTTGTCTAGCAGAGGCAAGATGACCCGAAGAGGCTGGAATCGTATTATGAAGCGCAGTGGTCTCCTTGTGATATATAAGCTGGAACGGCACTCCTGAATTAAGATATGGCAAGTTATATTTGTGAGCGAAATCTCCGTTGTTTATCGTATTAGCTAATAGGTGTTTCTCCCAATGTTACGAATACCGTACTGGACTCGGTATCGGATTGAGCTCTAGAACGGAACTGTACCTGTACCGGTACCGGGTACCGTTTCGGGATATTTTTTAAATTTATAAAATAGTTCTTAAATTTTTTAAAAATTGCAAAATAGTCCATATTGATATATTATACAGCTGTACTGACTTTACTAGTTAATTGTTCACATCAACCATGCTTTCAAAAATCTTAATAATAAATAATAATGATAATTAATTTGAAATAACAATAATTTTAAATATTTTACATATAAATAATAACCACAATTAATATAAACAAAGACAATCATCATCAT
>JAOSBP010000206.1:33960181-33982907 GCA_027563825.1 Erythroxylum mucronatum
CCTACATTATCAAACTAATATAGATCATCGATATAAAATTAAGTCGATTAACAAATACTTTTTGAGTGATGTTGTCTCTTAAGATTAAATGAATAGAAACATGTAGTCTAATCACTCTTATTAACCAACAACTTAGATATGATCTTAAGTTTGATTAATTAATAGCTTTAAAAACTAGGAGAACCAGTGAGCAAGACAATACACATACGATATGTATTTAATATAAATAAGTATCTTTCTTAGAATTTCCAATCCCTAATGTAAAGATGGTAATCCTAATTGCCACTTTGGATTAGCAAAACTGAACGTCAAATCCTACTAATCTGGCTATAAATTAAATCAATCAATTCCTAGTTGTGTACCCTAGAGATCAATCAATTCAATCATAAAAAGCAATACAAAAGAAACTAATATTCATCAATGAAATAAACATTATTCATAAAATCTCACACAAACTAGATAATAACGCAATTTCCTTCAACCAAGAAGAAAGATTTAGCTACTCATAACAAAGGTAAAACTCAGTAGAAAAGTAGCAGGACATATTATCTCCATCTCTGCAATTTTTTCAGAAAAATAAAAAAACTCCCAAATCCAGAAAATAATAGAAAAAAAGTGAAAAGATGATGTGTTTCGAAAGGTCTTCTCTTCTCTCTTATCGTTATCTTTCTCAGATACACTTCCCACATAATCTAGTAGTAGATCCCCACATAAAAGATAACTTGATTCTCAAAATAATAAAAATCCTAAGTGTATCGAATATGTTTTCAAATCAGATTTTGCATATAAATTTTCCCTTTGCATGTGCCCAGGCTTAGTCAAAAAAATTTCTGTCAGCTGGGAATTCGAATTGTCTTTGCTTTCCTTGCATCTTTTTTATTCAAATTCATCTCCCATATGTTGAAAATCATCTTAAAACAATTAAGAAACAAGTTCGTTAATTTTAAATAAAAATTTCAACACATTGAAGAGATTTATATCCAAAGTTAGCACAAAAATAACAACTTATCAATTTTCACCTTAGAACATTCACCTTTGTAGCCAATGCCTTGAAGATCCCCTTTATCTTACTGATTTCCAATAATTTTTCTAACTTCTCTGATGTGAGCTCAAGAGAGAGTCGAAAGACAAGTCAACTATCGGATGACCTACTTTTATCGGAATCACATCACATAAATCCTTATCATTCTCTGTGCCACCATTTAACGTCCTTAAACCCTTTTCGGTACTGACCAATTTTACTTTTGCTTCATCAAGTTTAGCTAGTGTTGACGTCAATTTCTTCTCTAAGCCACGAATAATGCTCTTTATAGATAAGTTTTCTTCGTTCAACTTTTCATTCTTCTTACATATTTGCAGTCATTTTGCATACATTAATTTGTAAGCTTCGTAAATAATCTCCTTTTTATCATCTGAAACACTATCATCATTGTCATAATTTGAGATCAAACTTTGAGTTGATTCGTTTGTGTTTTTTCTCAAAATTTTCGGATTTGCTCACTTTTTAATCATCAGTTACTTCCTTCTTGGTTACTGTTAAGCAAGCAACTGGACTTTTGTTGTACAAAACAACTAAAGCAACACTGTTCACAATATATTCTTCACTACCATATTCACTTTCGGATTCATTCTTGCTCTAAGTACTTATAAAGGATTTCCCTTTTCTCTTCTTTAAGGTATTAGCAGATTCTACTTGCACATGTATGAAGCCTTAACACTCATGGCATTAAATTCTCTTTTCTTTTCTTTCACCCTTCTGAGTTTTGACTTGTTATTTAAAGTTGTTGTTCGATGAACTCCCACCATTTTGCTTAAATTCAAGTTTATCCTTTTTCACTCTTTTCAACCACTTACTGAAATTTCATGTTAACAATAATAGATCCTCATTCTTGTCGGATTCATCTTCTACATCATTTATATCCTTTCCAGTTTCAGCTTGTAGTGTCAATCCTTTGCTCTTTTCTTGTTTACTCTTTAACAAATTTATTTCAAAATTGGTAAGAATTTCAATTACCTTTCTAACAACAAGTCGTTAATGTTATGAGCCTCCTCGATTACTGCAATTTTCATAATAAATCTTGAAAGTAGTGATCTTAGCGTCTTCTTTACCAATTTTAGGTTAGAGTATTTCTTCCTAAGCTGATGTGATTAATTTGCTATATCGTGCAATTTCTCATGGAAATCTCCAATTGTCTCACTGTCATCCATCTTCAATTCTTCAAACCTTACAGCTAGCATTTGAAGTTTCAAGGCTATCATAGATTTCGATCCCTTATGTATAGTCTACAAAGTATTCCACACTTCTTTAGTCGATTCACAAACTCATATCATTAAGAAACGACCTTCATCTATAGCACTAAAGAGGCATGCATGGCTTGAGAATTTCTAAATGCTCTCTCTTCTTCAACTCTTGTCCATTCAAATGGGTCTTTCAGTACTACTTCTCCTTTTTCATCGGTCATCACTAGATGTTTCCAACCATGTAGCACTGAATTCTATGCCTTTGTTCGCTGTGCCTGAATAAAAACGCTCATACATGCTTTCCACGTAAGATAATTAGAATCATCCAACAACGGTGGCCTGGTAATCGATGCACCTTCTCTGATAGCCATTTTTGCGAAGCGCAGATCTGCACCAACTTTCAGTACCAAGTTCTAATTTGGTGACCTCTCTCTGATACCAATTGATAAAACCGTTAGGGTGTATTAGTTTCGCAAACTCTTCGATTTACGACAGTCATTTCTAGCACAATCAAAAACTAGAAGAATTAAATGCAACAAAATAAATCAACATTAATATTTGTTAACACAGTTCGGCATACCTTGCCTACATCTGCGGGTCACTCACCAAGCTTAATACTTTCATAAAAGGAAAATGATAGTTTTACATAAGTCTTTGATAAGCCAACATCATTTAACCCTACCACTCATCCTCACTACCCGTGACAGTGATTCACACCTAATAACAAGACTTACTCATGTTAACCTCAACAGAGGATTTTTCTCAACAATCTTTTAACACAAGAACAATTAATAAATAACTTAAGTGATTAAACAAACACTTCAACACTCAAGAAGACACTTGAGAAAGAAACACATAACAACTTCCTACACAGTCAAGAAATCATGCACATTTGAATAGTCATGCAGGTATCATCACTAGATCTGCAATTCACGCACACTATCCTTCAACCCACTATAATACTTTTCAAACATGATTGTTCATGTACCCAATAATTTATTTTCAGCTACCTCCCAATTTTCTAAACACTAAAGCCATGTGATCTACCCATTCACCATCAATAAAAACACACTAAAACATAGACCAAGAAACACTCACAAGCCTTCCTCAATTCAGCCTACAATAAAAAGGAATCAAATCTCAAATTCACGTTTCACGCATACACTTGCCATAACCATCTAAACAAAAGCATTACCAAGTCACTCAAGTGTGTATGTAGTAAAAGCAATGCCGCGCACAACACATCGAGTAAACGCCCGGCCAAATTCTTCACTAAGTCACTAACGTTTCAAGTGCAGGATCTGGGTCACGCACACAGTAAGATGCCTTCGGCTATCTCCAATTTTCTTCACACCTGGCAACGTCACACACAAGTCTCCCTCAAAGCAGTAAAATATTCAGATCAAAGACATCACAATTTTACTCTTCCATTAATCGTCATCATCACCAGAAAAAACCTCACAAAATCACTCACATGTGTGTTGCACACATGCAGTAAGACAAAGACATAGAAATCTACAAGCAACCTTTACTCAAGCCATCAGGCATTATCCATATCTCAATCATCGTGATCCAAACCAACCTTCATTTAAGATAAACTTCTATTTCGTGACAACTCTTATCTAAGAATCTAATTTAAGTAAGAAGTGTTATTTATTTACACCACTTATTGATTTATATTTTAATCGTTATCTTGAATGCCCAATAATAAAAAATGCCAAACTTAAATAATAAGACATAATAAATATCCTAACAAATGTGTTCTTTTCAATGATAGTTAGAGTGCAATTCAGCTATATAAGAATCCCATGTTTCGTTCCCGAACCAAGTACATAAGGTGGCAGTACCATTTCATCAGGGGTTTGGTTGAAGATGGTGTTTTATGTTTGGAGAAGGTGTTAGGCACTAAGAACCTAATGAATATGCTTACTAAAAGGGTGAGTGTGTACAAACTGACATTGTGTTAGACCTCAGTTCGCCTCTGGTGATTGCATATGGACGTGTTTGATGCATTAGGTGTGAGTGTGTGATTGATAGTGATGCATAAGCATCTTTTATTTTTTGGTGTCTTCATGTATTATAGTCTCCAAGTGGGAGGTTGTTGAGTGTGGAGGCTGAGAGAAGAGGAGGAAGTTGTGACTTCCATGGTACGAACAACAGAAGTCACCTCCGTAGTAGGCTTGTGGTAGGGCCCACAAACCCTTTAATTAGTTTCCTTTTCTTAACATATTTGCTTATGATATAAATACCTACAAATCTTTTCTAGGACTAATGAGAGGCTACAGAGAGAGATTTGTGTGGGGTGCCGCTATTAGCACTCCTGGGATTTATAACAACACTCCCACTGATTGTTTTAAATGATAAAGAGACAAAATTGTCCTTGGATGATATGTGTTATGCGTATGGATGGGATGTGCTTACTTAGGTGACTATGATAGCGAATAACCCTGGAAGCTCATTTCTCTGCCCGCCCTTCGCTCTGTTGACATTTCTGACATAGGTTTTGTCTCACCTCTTACTTGTTACTTGCTTTCCTTGTATTCCAATTTCCAGATACCAACCTTTCAAATCCAAGAGGTACCAGACAAAACTCTTCAAATCTGCGATCGTTTATCTTCCAATCCTAATGGTTCCCAGACTCCCGTTTGAATGTAAAGGGAACAAGGATCTTTTGATTTTTTTTTATTTTGGTATTCTCCCAATGGAAATGGAGGATGTTTCTTGGTTGTAGGTACGGGCTTGAATTGTTACGAGGGACTATATGTTTTCATATGTCATGGTCATCTGTTACTTATTTGCAGTTTAATACTAGTCTGATTCTAGCACACCAAGTGCTGTTATTGTTCTTATCTCGATGATTATTAACGGCTAAGAGAGCTTCCTTCAGTCCACTCATGGGTGGCAGTAGGATTTAATTAGCTGCCGACTCATTCATCCAAATACTGTGTTGACGAGCAGATAACCCAGTAAATGAGTGAATGATGCGGGAGACAAATTGAATCTTAAGCTTCCTGTACTTGGACTGAAGGGAGCTCCCTTTACTGTTTGTCCCATCAAGTAGTTAATATTATATACATGTCTAGTTTGGGCTGTCTCATACATATGCTTAACATATAATATAAGCTAATAGAAACCGTTCTCTTTATTCTCTACCATGACTTACAAGTGCATGTGATTTATGTTGAGTTTATGTTCTGCTCACTCTTTAACTTGTCCATTTGATTATTGAATAGTCTTTATCGATTTAGCTAATTTTCAGCAACACTCTTGTATGTCTTGTTCTGGTAACATGGACAGTTTTTTGCATCTGGCTTATTAAAAGTAGTCAAGTCTTTATATAGAGGTTCGCCATTGCCTTAATCCATTCCTTTATTTTCTACTACCTGTCAAGGATTGCCTATTCCATGAAGCGATCCCATGTGAAAGAAAGATAGGGAGCGTTAACTGGTGTAAGAAGTTGCATTCAAATCGCTTGAACATGAAAAATATGTCCTGCAAGAATTGTTGAAATCTGAATTCTCAATTTCTTTTTTCAATTTCAGCCTGACTAAGTGGCTAATCATTCTTTAGTCACAGTCTTAAAGTAACAATCAGCATTGTAGGGTTTCTTACAATGATTTTGAGTTGTGGTTAGGGCTTCAGGGATGGCGCGAATGAAAAGGAACCTCACAGATTCACGCTTCACGACATTAGCTTCTTGGGTCTTGCTCTCTCACTGCAACAAGTTCCTAGACGGATAGTTATATCCCCCAAGTGTGCAAGTACCCATATCCACTACCCAGTTCCTACGGCGGAGGTTCACCGAAGATATTTAGCACTATGACTAGTTAGGGAGAAATTTATTTAATTTTTGTTTGCCTTTTAGTACACATTTTTTTAAGTCGGATTTGCAAGTTCAAGATAAAATTAAGTCTGTAAATAATTATGCTCTTTATATTATCTAAACATGTTAATTTCATGCTTGATTTCTGTGGTGGTGGGGATGTGATGTCAAAAAATTGAATCTTCTTTATACGAGAAAGGAAAATTAAAATCAAGCCTCCGATCTTCGATCCGACACATTAAAACGACGTTCTGATGTATTTGTTAGCATTTAAAAGACGAGAGAAATGGTCTTGAATCCTTACACGAGAAAATACCACGTCAGCACTCTCGAGTCAGTTTAAGTTGAAGGTTAATGATAAATTATTCCTCTTATTCCAGCTTCGACGTTTTGGAGGCATTTTCATCTCAAACAACGATCCCCAGGGAAGTGATAGGGATATTGACGAGGGTTGAAGACTGGCTTTCCTGCCTTCTAATGCTATCAGCTGTGTGTATTATTCCTTAAGGCACATCAAGATTTCTGTTCTGAATTTTCGCTGAAATGGAAACTAAATTTGTAATCGGTTTTTGTCCCTTTGCAGATTGACATCACAAAGGCAAAACTGGTACCTGCTTTTGTACGAATAAATTGCTTAAGATTAATGTTGGAAATTCGGATATGTTCTTTATAGTCTTTTATTCTTACTAGATCTACTCGTTTAAGAAAACTATTGATCCACATCATATGTTAGTAAAAATGCAATTAACTGTGTTAATATCTTTAGTTTTGCTCGACTTTTACTAGCTAACGCCAACAGCTTTCGGCTAAGGTGGCATGATACTATTTCAGTTACAATAATATTAAACCTGCAACTAAACACAAAACCAAGTTAAAGAAGGCCAGGCGCTTATTGTGGTCGTTCCCCCTTTTTTTTTTTTTTAGTTTTTTGAATCAAGTTATAGTAATCGAGCTAGCATAGGCTAAATGTCACCGATCAACTATCCCCCTAAACTAGAATTGAATGTTGGTGAAACCTCTTAACTGTGATTTAGTGGTTTATGCAGTTATGCTTAATCCTTAAAGTTAAAGAGACATTTATATGGGCAAAGTGGGATCACTCCTCATCAATCTCGTTAGCTTAAGTTCAAGTATGCGATACCTAACTTTCGTAAATAAAATAATATTTAAAATAATTAAATCATAAGTAACTCAGAATCTGAGCCTGATCGATGAAGCGCCGTATCGAAATCAACTTGTCATCCCTTGATGCGCAGTCTGTTCCTGTACTTCTGCGTTCCCTAAACGAATCTCTTACAGAAATCAATTCCCATCACGGATGTTTATTTACATCACCTGCCACTTCTGTCGACTACATCACAGCTAGCGGCTACTATTTCTTTTACCGCTGAAACTTTATACTAAGTACAGACAGGAGCTCTTTCTCCAAATTTCTTTCCGTTTCTCACAAAACCAAAACGACTTTATGATAGGTCGTTTCTTGTCAAACATCTTTAATCTACCTTCAAGTGCATGCTTATGCTTTTTGTCATTATTCTTCAAAGCTGTATGTTCTCATGAGTATATAATATTATATGGGAATTTTACACTTCTCATTTGGTTAGCGGAATAAGAGGTGATTCATATAAGATCACACAAGTAACTTTATTACAAAATAGCTACTTAATCTATAAAATATTAGAAAATGACTGAAAGTTTGGGAAAGAAAGAATTGCAATGTCTTGCAAATTAAGACTTGTGATTTCACTTTGATCTCCGGGCCCTACATGTTCCAATCCATTCGGAAAAGTTGTAAGTGTTAATTAACTAATATTACAATCTTAATCAAACGGTCTTATCTATAGATCTGAAAGCAAATCTTCCGGGTGATGTGAAAATCGATTTTTCCACTGGCAGATGGGATTGCCCAGCAATTCCCTAGCACCCATGGCCTACTTCCAGGTCAATGAAGACGATCATGAGAAGCAAAACTTTTCGTAACTTGACGTTGATGTAACTACTTATAATTAAGATAATAGATGTTTGGTTAAAGATTTAGATCGATGGCATGCCTTTTGGTTGTTCAGATTAAACGAGAAATTCAAATTAAGAAATGTAACCTTGAAATAGCCTGCTAGTAGATATCAAATTGTTTTATTCCTCATTTAGATCGCAACGGTGCAAACTGCATCCCCAAAAGTCATCTCCCGTGCCCTCCGATGCCCTCAAAAGCCGTCGCAATAAAAAACTAGCCTAAAGGCATCTGTAGGTAGAAGACAACTTGAATGACTTGTCGTTTTGTAGGGCCAAAATAACCATAAGCTTGTCATTTCTTAGCTCTCCCTCCATCATGTCATCCAATACACGTCATCAGTTAGAAACACATGTCAATCAACCATTGGATATCATTGCTCAGTCATCGTCCCGTTAGCATCCAGTCAACATCATGTTAGTATCCGGTTAATGTCACGCCATTATCAAGTGACATGCTTCAAAACTCCATTCTTCCATGTATTTCCTAGTCGGTGCCACATCAATAACCTATCGTCATTTAGTTTGGTTTAAACATGTCGATTTGGTTCAGTTCAAAGTCGTTGACTATCACTTTTTTTTTTTTGTTACAAGGGAAAAGAAACTAAGGCATCAATAAAGACAAACTAACGCAATGTTCTGCTGTACATTGCGCTTTTCCTATCCGTTCAGAGAGAGCTCGAGTAGGCAGCAAAGGCTCTCGAAGAAAATGAATGCCTAGTCGGACTGAGTGTTAGGGCGGCCAAATTATCAGTGCTCTGATTCCTTTCACATTGTACGTGTTGAAAGGTGACCTCTCAACCTTGGTAAAGCGGACCGCGAATACCTGCCAATAAGAAATGATTCGGATCAATCATGGTAATGGGAGAAGATAGAATGTTAATGATTTCTAGAGAGTCCACTTCCAATATGGTGCTGCAATAACCCAGCGACTAGGCCAGTGTGAGGCCCGAGTGGACTCCCCAAAATTCTGCTGTTAAAGCCGAACCGTTGCCAAAATGTTGGAAAAAACCCGCCACACCACTGGTTGTGCCAGTCTTTAATTAATCCACCTGCAATAGCGGTAGCTATTCCTTGATTAAAAGCCCCATCAATGTTGAGCTTAACCCATGGTTTCGGGGGTTTAGTCCATCCCACGAGGCTACCTGCCGATAAGTCCTGTGGCGGGAACACACAGCTTTCCATTGCTTTCGCACGGGCTATCCACTCCACGTACTCCAAAATTGCTTGCCGATCATTGTCCAGCCATACAAACTCCGCTTCAAAAATACTTTTGTTGCGCCAATTCCAAAGCATCCAGCAAGCTACTCCAAAAATGGTAGGCCAATCACGGTGTACCACCGACGTGTGCTTTCGAAGGTTGTATTACACCCAGCTCTCCTCGTCATGATGGAAAAACTCCGTATCTACAATCTCCGAGGGAAAGTCCTCCAAAACGCAAGCACACGTGGACAGTACCGGTGGGCATGGATTATGGATCCTACCTAGCCACATATATGGCACCTGCTATCTAACGCAATGTGCCGCTCCACTCGGTGTTGTTTGTCAGGAGCTTATTCTTGGACAGAAGCCAAAGGAAAGCTCTGATCCTCTAGGGTCCTGGGCATTTCCATATTACGTCCTAGGGACTTGACGACCTAGTCGGAATGTGATCCTTAATTAATTCGTAAGTAGATGCCACAGTGAAAAATCCATGGTCAGTAAGGCCCTAGCGAAGTGTATCATCTGCTGTACTAGGAGCATGGGGGTAATCCCCATGATATCAAGACAAGCCGAGGACGAAAGGTATTGCTGAAACCTATTCTACTTCCAGTGGCCATCCTCAGTCTGGAAGTCTGTGGTGATGTTGTCGCCTGCAACTAAATATAAAAAAACCACTTCCGTTAAAACAAATTAATGTAGTAACGGTAAGCGGATATCGTTCTCACGAGGAATCTTTAACGGTAGAGGTTAGCGAGTTTAAAACTCAAACAAAGTAACGAAATGGGGGGGCGGTGGTTTTGATTCACGAAAATATAAGAAAAAGTATAAGAAAAATTGTAAATAAAAGAAATAATTGAATCTGAAAAATTAAGAGACAAATCTTGGTTTCGGGTCATCGATGTTATCATGCTATTATGGATCATCGATAAAAATTGCAATCATTAATAAACATTCATTGGGAGAATTTTCTCTTAATTGTAATGACTAGAAACATATATCCTAGCATTTTTATTAAACAATAACCTAGATACGATCATAGGTGTAATTGAATAATAGCATTAAGAATCAAGAACCAATGAGCTAGCGAAATACATGTACGACATGCAATCAATCAAGCGAATATCTTCTTAGAATTTTCGACTCTAACGTAGAGAAGTTAATCTTAATTCCTACTTATGATTACCGAAACTGAACGTCGTATTTCGTTAATCTAGCGATTGAACCAATTAATCTCTAGTTGCACACCTAGAAACTAACGAATCCAATTAGAAAGAATAGATCTGAAGATATCCAATGTTTATTAACAACATAAAAAGTATCCGAAACATCTCACCATAATAACATGTAACATGGATCTCCTCAACCAAGATAAGAAATTTAACTACTCATAATTGAATTGAAAACAAAAGAAATAACAAAAGAATAAGTCTCCATCCCTAGTCCTTTGATGAAAAATACGAAACACTAATTGAAATTGTGCAGAAAACGTAAAGAACAAAACCAAAAAAGTGCGGCCCCCAAAATCACCGAAAACCCTATTCTAAAACCTAATATGTATATCTCTATGAATCAGCCCACTCTCCTTCTTTAAACTAATCTCTTCGTTATCTTCCCTTGATTTTGTCCAGATAAGGCACTCTTCTAATTTCGGTAGGTAACTCCTTTGAAAGATGACAAGATAATCTTTAAAGATTGTGTTTTGTTTGAAATTGACTTCTAGAATTTTATCTGCATAATTATTCCATCCTTAGACGTGCCCACACTTAGTCACTGAATTTTTGTCAATTTGGGGATTTCATATTTCCTTTCTTCTTTTGCATATTTTTTATTATATTTCGTACCTAAGGTGTTGAAAACCATCTGTAAACAATTATAAAACAATTCTATTAAATTCGGATAATAATTTCAACACATCAACGAATATTAAGTCCAAAATAAGTGCAATTTAATGACTTAACAGCTTGGGTCAACTATTGTCAAAATAATTAGAACTAATAATTTAAATAGTTAACTCTTACTACTTATAAACCCTTTAACATTTTCATTGTTAATCAATATGAGATACTATAATACTCCCCCTCAAGTGTAACTGAGATTAGATATCCAGATGTCACTTGAAATAAATGCAGTGGTAACCGGACCAGGCTATTGGGACTAAACATCCAGACGAACAATCGGAAAATTAATAATTCGGACCAAACCTGCTCTGATATTATAATAGATTTTTTAATATGGATAGAGTGTAGAATCCATTAAGAATAATTAAGCCTGAGTCAACTATTCTTAAAATAACTAGAACTAATCATTTGAATAGTTGACCCTTATCACTTATAAATCCTTTAACATTTTCATATTTAGTCAATATGAGATATTCTAACAATATCATGTTGAAAGACCTATCTCACCCAAAAAACTAGCTTAGCTTAAAAGGAGAAGTTTGCACATCATTATAAATAATTGAATGTACTCACGCTTGCCCGATGCGGAATTCTTGAGATTAAGAAATATGAAACTTATACTTTGAGATTCACCAACCCCAACTGTTAATTAATTAATTTATTTGCTTTAAATCTACATTTAAGTGAAACTGCCACAGATTGTGATTCAATGCTGGAGTCAATTGTTCTTTATCTCAAACTTGATGAATGGTTATTACTCAGAGGTCACATTCATTGTCGTTTCAATGTTATAACAACAACAGTGTTACGGTGGGGACTTAATCTTCCAACAATAATAAATCTTCTCATCATCCCACTGTTAATCTGAATGATTAAGAGATATTAAGTACATCTCTGATTATCAAGGCTCAAACTGTAGTGGATGCTTTAGAGGTAATGAACAAAAATGGGTTGCATTTGCATAAAAAGAAAAAAAAGGCAAAAAGCATAGCTAGACATTTTGTGAGAGCAAAAGCCCACTATTTAAGGCTTCTAAGACCTGTATCAGTATGCTCTGACTTGAAGTGTTATGACCACAAAAAAGAATCCCATACCATTTCCACTGCACAATCCATTATGAACGGGCTTTATTTCGAGTGTTTGCTTGCATACTGTGACTAGTCACTGTTTCCTTCAGGGAAAAATATCTAAAGAAAATGTAAGGTAACAGTAAGGGACAAGTTATAATTTTCCTGAACATTTAATAGTAGTCTGTCTCCAGGTAAATTGAATTCCGCGACCCCTCAACAGCAGACTCGAAATGTCATTGGAGTCTTCCACATTCCAAGGTCCTGCAAGGATTGGAGTTCCCAAGGTCCACACCACTAAGTTCATTTTCCAAGCTCAGAATCCACTTCCGTTAAATCATCACACGGAAAGTGGGGCTTTCTACAATTACCAAATGTGAAATCCAACCTGTAGTCTTACTCGACGTCTATGTCTTCGTGGTCTGGTGCTGGATTCAAAATTTTGGAAGGAAAAAATGACCAACCACACTCAGTCTATGACAACAATGTTCAATAACTCATGCCCAATTGCCTCCAAATAGTTGGAAATTACAATTTCTAGTATACTAATACCTGGAAATTAGCTTCCAAGAAACGATAAGCTGTCAACCTGGAAAAGGCAAAATGGGGTTGGACAACAGTGTGGATCAGTGATGTAAGGAAAAAAAAAAGGTATGGTTCCAATTAACGTTCAAATGGGCAGTGGGGCTAAGTATTATGGAGTCAAAGTAGCAGGAGAAACAAACATTTTGTAGCATTCAAAGCAAGATGAGGAACCCAAATTCAAGGAAGGGATGGAGAAATGGAATGCTTGGCTATCTCTCCAAGGACGACAATTCACATGACTTAGCGTGTAATTGGTCTCCAATGTGCCAGAATGCGAACTTTCCTGACATGGGTCACATTAACCAATTTTTACTTTCGAAATGAACAGATGTAACATGCAGAAGAAGACTGTCACTTAAACGCATAAGAGAAGTCATCACTCATCAGTAACATGCAGAAAAAGCCAAAACCAAGAAAGATATACATATAAAGAGAAACTACATTATTATTATTATATATTATAAAAGTGAATCAACTGTTCCGAAGTTTAAGCCTTTACTTAGGTATAGATTTGCATGTCGAATGCAGGAAAAGGAAATCATTGAATATTTCAGGGTTTTTTTTTTCCTGTTTGACTGACACGACATGGGAATACAACCTATGATTAATATTATAATACATCATAGGAACTCGAGATTTTGAAAGCTAATAAAAAAGTAACTAACATTTTTTGTCCAATTTTTATGGTGTCTTATTGTGTTCGGTGAATCTTAGTTATTTATTTATGTGAGTTCAGTATGGGCTCCACATAAATAAACGTGGGATCTGCATAAATGAATGACTGAGATTCACTGGACACAATAAAATACCATAAAATTGGACAGAAGAATTAGACTCGATAAAAAATGGTTTAAGGTTATTTCCTACGAAGGTGTAAACTAGCTAGTGCGGTACAATTTTACAGCCCACGTAGTTAAACAGCTTCATTGTGAAGTTATGTTTTATCAGATGATTAGGTTTAGAGTCCATTCCGATCTTTTACACTTTAATTCACTGTCATACTGTTTTCCACAAAAACACGTATTTTCAAAATTATGAAACTTCCGAGCATTAGATTCTTTCCATACCAAGTGAAATTTCATAGTGATTTCAACTCTGATGGAGATATGTTGTGCCTAACCATGTCTCTGTAGTGGGTCTCCACGACTAGATGGATCCAAATGATACTGTCATCGATTATAAAATGAATCAAAACTAGAACAATAATGATAGGATCAAATCATAGATACATATATCTTTTTTCATGCGTTCTCACCTCTCCTCCACGTGTAACAGTTGCCAATGCTTTTGTCTACATTAATCCCTTTGTATACAAAAGTAGAAAAGAAAAAGAGAAACTAACGTGGCTGCTGGATGAAAAGAGACAAGCATTAGAACAAACAAAAGTATAGTTGTTGATGATGTTTTAGGGTAAAAGATCATACCCACCTTTTATTGACCCACTCAACTCACTCCTAGTGTAGTCCATGTATGGACAAATTGCCCAAACCTCTGACAAATCATGGGGGACCTCTAGTGGTGGTCCTATATTGAGCCGCGGGGGCAAGTGGCCTCTGCCCATTTCTATCTAAGTCATATACGCACACATACATTGTGAAGAAGTTTCTCTCAGACTTTAATTTCTCTGGTGGGTCTATGCTCGATCTTTTGCATCATTTAATTGCTTGATAATGTCGCCTTGCCAAAGGTTCACGGCAAATTCCCATTTCTCCATGTCATGTCTAGTCTCTTTCATAGCCAAGTGGACAGTTGCATGATGACTACATCGATCACTGTTTAAGCAAAAGTTAGCATAAGACGAGCCTAATCAAGAAAGTTTTATCTTTTCAGGATAAAACGTGACAGGGTCTACTTTGTTTGGTAAGCGATGGGATTGCATCTGCTTACAAGGGGCTGTGTTTGCGAGAAATTACGAGGAAAGATTAAATGTATGCTAATTTGTTTTCGCACTAATGATGGGACAAGAACTCTCATTCTCGATGGGAAAATGAAGAAAGATTTGAGAACAGTTTCGTTGGAAAACTTTGGCACTGCCCAATGGCCATACTACCCAAAAGTCTCGTCAGGAAATGGCAACACTCGGGACATTTATCAAAGGTGGTCGCAACTAATAACAAATTCTGTCCCCAGATAAGAATTTCGCCATCATTTGCTTAGAATTTGTGGAATCAAAATATGAACTAAACACCGTTAAAGTATGTGGACAAATTTTGTGTGGCTTGGAAATTTTATAAATTCTGATTGTGACATAAACTTGCACGAGAGACCACGTCATTTGCCAATCAATCGTAATTTATTATAGATTTTTATTCAACACCAAGTTAGCACTTCTATCTAACCACTTGCTTTCTCCTCTCTTTTTCTTATATGAAAACATCTGATATAATTGCAAAACCAATAACATAGCGACAATTCGTTCTTTTGACTATTATGAGAGGTATAAATCATAATATTGTCTTAATTAGCTCATTAAACCACATTTCAATTATTTCAAATGCATGATGGCGATTTAAATAGGGTGAACATTGAACAGTGAACGTTGAACATTGAACATTGACAAATGAGAGAGTCCTAGGGTAAGATTCCATGATATATACTTGCCTTTGCCAAAGATCGATCTCATCTTCAAGTAATTTAAAGATGGAATTGAATATGGGTTAAGCACGTGCAATTTCTGTGTCTATGATCAACAAACACATGCTCATATATTCACACATACTCTCCCATCATAGTTCCTAAGCCACTTCTTTTTCTTTTTGCTTATTTATATATTTTTGCTGGACTTAGTTACCGTGCCTCCTAGGTCAATACAACAGTGAATCCACTAGCTTATTTCGCCAATGATGTCCCTCCAAGCCCCCACTAATTGAGCAATCATCATGTTGTCTATATATTTTAAACAAAAGGGCAAATCATGACCATCTTGAAAAGGAGCCCAATACTTGTACCACTAGATGTGCAAAAGAGAAACGTTAATGAGGTGTGGGGTTTTGCTCTTTCACTCTATTATGGGAAGTAAGACTCAGAAGTACGTCTATATCCACTTTGGCCAGGAGCGAAAAGAACCAACAAGAAGTAGTTAAGAAGTTGCCAGCAAAGGACTCGAGTACTCCCGCGGACCAAATACAATAAATGGAGTTGGGATTTTTGCATCACCCCACCAATAACATAGCCATCTTTAATAAAGACCCTCTAGTCACCATCCATTTAATTTCCTGCCCAATTAGAGGGAAAAGAGAGATGAAATGTGAATCCAAGAGATATGTAAAGCTTAAATATATCCTCTTGGTATATACAGAAAATAATTGAGATGCCAAGGAAGGTGGGTTGGTGTATTTGTTTTATGCATGCGCCATATATAATACACATAGAAAAAAAGATTTTATTAGAAAATTGAACTGTAATAGAATTAATTTCTTTTGTTCGGTCCTTAAACTCAATTGTACGGTCGACAAATTTTTAGCTAATTATTTGTTCAAATGTTTAAAGAAAATAGAGTACTTTAGGAGGATAAATTATTGTTTTAAACTGGTGTGGTTGGAGGGTAATGAGTTGGTTCTTTCTCAAACAAATCACATGATTTGCACAGTAGATTAGAACAAGAATAGCCAAAGCAAAGGAAGGGGGAAATGACAAAGGTTGTGGTATTGGATTGGAGTGGTCATGGTAGGTGGGCAGCACATGGGTCCACTCCACTGCCATAAGATGCCTGTTGTAATTGGCGTGTGTTTCCCCTTGGCTTCATGGGAAGGTGCAAAGCGGTAGTATAGTAAATAGGTAATCCAGTTTTTTGAACTTGGAAGCCGAAAGGAAATTGTACAAAAGAAAGAAGCTTGAGAGGACATAGGGAACTGTGGTAGTGGTACATGGATTTTGTGGGTTGTGGGGCTTCAGAATCTGTCTGACACCAACAAATTTCCGTGATTTAGGATCCATTGCAACCGTCTAAATTGGGAGAAAGCCCCCATCGGAGGTGTTCTTTCTGCATTGGCTACGCTCTGTGGATTGAACTCTTCAATGGGATAAGGATGGGATGTTTTTTAGTCTTCTTGTCTAGTTATACCCACAAAAAAAAAAAAAAAGAAGAGAAGAAAAAAAAGATCTCTTTCCTCATTCATACAATACAAAATTTGTCAGGGACATGAACCCAACAGACTTTTGAGCTTTAATCTCTCCTCTTGTTGAATCATTCAACTTGATGATGACAAGAGAAGAAACAGCTAAAGGATAATGATATAGCAGGCTTGGTATTTTTGTTTAATTGTTACCATCCCACTCTAATGAATTTAGTGGCACTGGCAGGTAGGATTGGAACTTCCTATCCGATGTTTGGATTCAATAGTGCACAAGAAAAACGTTGCAACTCTTAATTATCTTTCACTTAGAGGTGAATTATCATCAGAGCAATCTTTTGCTTTTCAGATTTCACTATACACCGAAGAAGAGATTCAGACATTAGTGGGAATGCAACTTCCCTTCAATTTACATTTCCATAATGATCAGGGCAAATCTAACGTCCCAAACCAACTCGTTAACGTCAACCATAGAAAAAGACAATATAAATAATTGCTTAAAATTAATTAGAGAGGGAGAGAGAGAGAAGTGTATTTGACATCACATACATTAACCGTGCATGTATTAGACTATTAGTTAATAATTTATGGACTCTTACTAACCGTGATAGTGGAAGGTTTCAACACCTCCCAATTGCTCATGACTTACTCTTTGTCAATGCATTGATGATTATTTGGTTGTTACGGAAACAAGATTGCGATGCCTTTTGTGAATCATATAATTGAGCTAGCATATACGACTTAAAAAAAAAAGAATATTATCGTAATTGATAATTGATATGAGGATCTTAGAATTTTCTAATTACTCATATTAGAATCATTCAAAGCCATAATATACTTGAGAGATCTGACTGTAAAGCTTATCCAGTTAATCACGGTAAAACTTTCATGTGATATGTGGAAAAAGGGAATACAGAACTTGGAATGAGAAAAGTCCAGCTTGGACTCAATAATGAAAGACACATAAATGATAATCTGTTCTGGCACCACAACAAGCAGTATCTGAAAACCTTTATCACATGGCCAGACTGCGGAAAAGAGCTTATCTTCAAGTGGGTACAAAATAATGTCGCATAGGACACATCATGTTGGAGGCTAATTTGGAATGTCAATGAACTAAGTGCCTGATTTGTTGGCTAATTAGGGTCATTAGTCCTACTGTTTATCTACAATTAGGGATTTGAATTTTAATGTGCTAGCGTATCCCAATCAATTTACGTGTCAAAGTTTTTCTTAGAGATTAAATTGTCAATATATATGCTATCGGATCTAAAATTCTCAAGCAATTATATTTCACATTTATTTTTTACTATTTATCTATAATTAAAGATTGGAACTATTAAAACATAGTTAAGTAATCTAACATGCTATTGGATTTCAATAAATCCATTATTGTAATCCTACATCAAAAAGCCTTTCAATCTCTTTGAAGTATGGTAAAAGAGAGTAACTCTCAGAAACTTACGTATCATTTTGATTATAGTTTAATAGGAAGTGAATATGTTGGCATCGAAGAGTTGGAGGTCAGCTTTCAAGCTGTCAGATTACAAAGAAATGTCTAGTACGTGGTTTAACAGCTATGAGGATAGGCAGTCTATCGCCTTCGCTTGAACCCCACGTCCACGTATCTAGCATACCATAGAGATGGAGATCAATGAACTTGGTCTTCGATTTCTTATCTTGTGATGGTTGTTTCGGTTCTGGCCACATGAGAATACTTCTCGTATGGAATGGGTTAGATTTGACAGGGGGACCGGACAACCAAATCGCCAAGTTTGAGTTTGACCCTCCGGTCCGGTCACTAATTTGGAAAAAAAAGAAGAAGAAAAAAGATCATTAATTGTCATTCGGTCATTCCAAAAGATTAAATCTTGTCAACTAAAATCTTTCTGGTTCTGCTCAGATTTTGACGATTTGAACCCAATGTGGACGAGATTGACAAGGGATGTTGCAGTTATATAACTATTTCCTTACCATTTTTTACGACTTTTTTTTTAAATTTTAGCAGAAACATTCCTTTGTAGATTTCTTAAACAGCGTAAGAAAACGGTTCAAAGACTATGTTTGTGGGAATTATAGAATAGGCAGTATTGAATTGTTGGAAACGTTTCCCTGGCATTAAGGAGAGAAAGATTTTGCTGTTCTGACTTCTGTAGGCGTATTAATTGCTTACAGGTTTTTGTTGAAATGATCTTATTAAATGGACTTGAAAAAAAACTTCTTAATCCTATCACCCAAATTGTCTAACAATAATAAATGATCTTACCACCAATATAAGATGTGGTTTTCAATTTATAGGCACCTATTCTTCAGGCTTTTCAAGTGACTACTAAACTGACAAAAATCTCCTCCTCCTGTTCCTATTTCCAACCCTTTTATTTTTTCCTTATCTGCCAAATATTTTTGTCGTTATTATTCAATTCAATACCAAACAAACGCCTCTGATATCTCTGACCCGATAGTTTAGTCACAAAATTTGCATGTGTACGTCGCTGCTTACCGTGTCTCACACAACACATGTCCATCTTTAATGCAGAATCAACAATAATGGCTCTTTTTATGAGGGACACCTTATAGGGAAAATCAAAATCTACGTGAATGAATACACTCAGAACTAGCATCCTATGTAGAGAGAGAGAGAGAGAGGCTACTTTTTCAGTTACTTGATAGGAAATTGATTCCATCCTATTCCAGAAAATTGATTCCAACCCATTACTCCCCTTTATTAATAGCACGTCTCCTCCTCCTTATATATACACATACATACCCAAATCTCTCACAACTGTCTCTGCCCTCCACCGTCAGTGTATGCATACATAAAAAATGTTTCAAGCCGCAGAGTAAGGCAAGTTTTGTTCTCAAGCATTCTTGAAGATCAGCCGGGCAATCTGATAAAAGGGTCTACTTCTGTTTTGGGTTTGATTGAGTTTTGATTTTCTGGTGGTGAGGGCCTTCTTCTTGTTTCTTGTAAGATTTATGGCGGTACAAGCGCAGTTTCCTTCTTTGGGTCCTCAGGATTGGATGGAGAATTGCTGTGGAGGATTAAGCCCTTTCTATTTTGATGTTCAGCAACAGAAACAGCAATTGCAACAACATCTGATTCAACAACAACAACAACAATGCAACATGCAACAGTGGCAAAACCACCAGTTTTCAAAAGATCAAAATCTTCTCTTTGCCACCAATCTTCATGCGCCTTTTACTTTCCGAAGCAACCCAATCAATCCCACCAACAACACCTGCAGCAATTCCCTCCCATCAGTTTCTTTTTCTCAGACCGTGGCCGCCCTCGATCAAAAGCAAATACAGGAGATTGATCAGTATATCGGATTACAGGTTAGTGCCTTGCATTCAGTTATCTATGATCAAGATGGTTTTTTTTTTCTTTCGATTTTCCGGGTTCAATTCTGATTATACAATTAATTTTAAATTTTTTGCTTGTTTCTGTAGGATCAGAGATTGAAATTGTTGTTGCATAAACAAAGAAAGCAGCAAGTTGCATTGTTGTGCAAGAATGTTGAATCAAAGTTGCTGCCTTATATTAAACTAAGAGATGAGCAGATAGCACAAGCCGCTAAAAGAAAAATGGAGCTTGAAGATCGTTTAAAAAGATTAGAGATGGATAATCTGGCATGGAAAAGAGCAGCACAAGAAAACGAAGCCATGGTTGTGTCTCTGAACAACACTATTGAACAGCTAAGGGAAAAAGCAGCTTCTTGTTGCTTCAACATTGGGGTAGAGGATGCAGAGTCTTCTTGTGATGTGGACCGAGTTGAAGAAACAGAGCAAAGAAACAGGGGATTGGTTCATGGTGATTACATTGAAGGAGAAGAGGGGAAAGCAGAAAAGATGGGTACGGCTATGACTATGATGATGTGCAAAATCTGCAACTCTAGGAATTCGTGTATTTTGTTCCTTCCTTGTAAGCACCTTTGTTCGTGCAAAGCTTGTGAGCCCTTTATCGATTCTTGTCCAGTGTGTCAAACGCCAAAGAAGGCTGGCATTGAGGCTTTGATGGTTTGAAGACTGAGAGGCCAAGCTTTCCGGGAAAAGTGAAAAGGGTAAAAAACATCTAGTGCGTGCAACAAGCAGAGGTTAGTGATGTAGTTACTAAAAGACTTTTTGGTATTTGTTTACTTTAGTTTTGTTGGCCTTGAAGGTCTCAAAACGATCAAACAATGAACAGAATTACAGGACAAGTGAAAGAGCATCTTTTGCTTTCATGGATTTCTTGCCTTTTCTTTTTACCCTTCTTTCAGGTTTATTTCCTTCTGTCTGTTTGGATTTGATGTGGTTATTCACAGACTAGACTCATGGCAATTGATTTGGCTTTTAACATGTGACACTGGAGAGGTTGAAAGCAATTGTCAGACTAAATAACCTGTCCATGTCCACATCTCCCATAAAGGAAAGATTAGGAAAATAAAATAAAAATAATTGTCAGGCTATTTAGCCTGTACATGTCCACATCTCCCATAAAGGAAAGATTAGGAAAATAAAAATAAAGTTGATTATATTCAGAAAGTCTAGAGCGAGTTCATGTAAAGCTTGGAAAGACATCTAAATCTGAAAGGGAAATGTAAAGAGAGCGGATTCCATTTCCATCCAGGCAAGCCAAGTTTTTAGAACAGAACAAAGTCTTCTCCATTTGAGTACGATGGTGATTGACAGAGACACACACCCCCATCCTTTAAATTATTAAGTATGAGCAGGAATTGGATACACCCATGCCATTCTGGAAAATATTGATTTATTTATTTATACCTCCTATAATAATGTCAATAACTGACCCTGACTGGGCGGTAACAAAATACGTAAAAGCTCCCACTCCTCTCTTCCTTAAGCATTAAGCAAGGCATAGACCACGCAACCAATTCCACATTACTGAGGAATATCCATACTTATCAATTTTCTGATATTAGGTTGGGGGCAGTATGGTAAATACACTCCTGATGAGGAGATTACACCTCGTACCGTGGGCCCTCCTGATTTCCCGCCTGACTCTAATGCCCGTACACTTCTCTCTTTCTCTGTCTTCTTGTCTTAGTCCGTGTGACATTTGTGGTATCCGTGGACCCCACTCCCACTTTCCCCCTCATTTCTCTTTTTCTTTTGTAAAAACCAAAAGAAACACTATTTTACGCTCCCCAGTCCCCAATCCACCTCCTGATGTGATGATGATACCAACAAGTACCACGAGAATTCCGGGGAACCTGGTGCTGACATGGACGTCGACCCCCCATCTACCGCCACATCATCACTTGTAAACTTTAAACAACTCCACTGTTCTTGTTTTTATTGTTTGCAACTCCAATCCTCCTACTCATCAACCAAAGAGCGTTACTGCTCACAAATCCACGACAAGTGCTCGTGGTTTCTTAGGGTTGCTTCTACTAAAGGGATAGCTTAAATATATATTTATATATGACCTTGATGATGTTGCCCATTTGTAAAGCTATGGACTTGCTTGTATTTATAAGTATACACGGAAAGAATTTGGTTTTTTTTCATTTCAAATCTTATATAAAATATGAAGCCCGGCCCTTTACTACCAGTAACACTGGAGATTCAGGGGGCGCTTGGTTCATAGGGTGTAATGGGAATGGGAATAGGAATGAATATAGTGAGAAATGGGAATGGATATAATCATTATAATTATGATGGTTGGTTAAGACGAAGGAATGATTATCATTACCATTGATGGTGGTTGGTTTGTTAAAAATGTTAAGAAATAAAAATTTGTTAAATTTTTGTTTTATAGCAAATTTTAAATATATTTTAAATAATTATTTTTAATTTATGCACCCTAATTATAATGACAAAATA
>JAOSBP010000206.1:33999790-34009971 GCA_027563825.1 Erythroxylum mucronatum
AATAAACATGCACAATTGTTCCCATCTTAAATATAGAGCATAAAATGATTAAGGATTTCATTGATCGTTATTTTCCTTGATCCCTAGTAATCTACAAATCATTAGATCCTGAGCATGGAAACAATGATTTGAGGAATAACATTTAGTCAACACTTTTCTTAATAAACTGATGCTTTTCTAAATTGCCTACTTGCCTAACAAATTACAAATTGGTGTTTACTCCAAAGACAAGACAAACTGAACACATCTAAAACAAAAAGAAAAACCGAAAGTAGAGACGAGAAATGTAAAAACATAGGAGAATCATGTTACCTTGGTTTGCTTAAGCCTTTTCGAGATGAAGGCAATATCTTCCTTCTAAAAATAAAGGTGGTATGTACTTATTTCTGCAAGTAGGATACAATTATATCACTATAATTGTCAAAACGTTGTTATTTTACAGTTTAAAATAAAGGATTGGATACTATAAATCTTTATGAAGTGCTATAAAATACTACTACAAAGCTCAAAAGGAACACCCATAGAAGTCAAAATCTCATATTAGTTGAACAATAAGACAAACTTTGGACTAATGCAACAGTATCCTCATCTAACAAGAACAAATGATGCATTTAGAATCTCTTAAAATTGTCTCGGTATTAAACACAACCAATCTAGCTATGAAGCAAAAAAAGATCAAGCATTACATAATGTAAGCATGAATGAATACCGAGAAAAATGAATACAACCGCTTAAGTACGAAGTACCAACAAATTCACCGACCTTCTTATTGATGGATAAAAGGAAACTAATAAATACACAATCTCTATAATGTGAAATGCAAAATGTGGCTTCATCAAGTAAACTAAACAGTAGACACAAGCATTAGTGGGAAGATTCCAGTTCTTTAAACAGTAGACACAAGCATTGGGTGGGAAGAATCCTCATTAATGACATATTAAATGGCTCAATAGTGAGAGGCGTGTTGCTAGATAACAACAAAATCTTGAGGTCTTGGGTTCGAGGCGTGGCCTCACCCTTAGCCAAAGAGGACAATACCGATTAAGTTAGGGGGCCGGTAGGGGATCTAAGCCCGCCGGACCTGGGGATCTAAGCCCATCGGCCCAAGGGCCGGACTCAACATAAATTGAAAAAATAGACGAGTAAAAGGAGATGATATTTTAATGCCAATACATATCAGTGTGATAGCTTCCTACAAGAAAACCATTAAATGCTTAACCTATATCACTTTGATGGCTTTCAAATCGAAACTCATGTGTCATTTTTCTACTCCTACATGTTCTCATCTTGAAAGAGTGACGTCTCCCTGTAAATGTTATGGTTAATCTATGTCAGCATCACAAACTTTGAATATTTGTAGACAACATTATTTATGAAGATTTTAATTATCACATCCAAGCCTATATTCCAAGGTCCATCATTCCATGAGGGCACACCAATGCTGAGACATGTTACTAGTTGGTATGATGGAGAACCATTCTAGCAATGTTTTTTAATAATAAAAAGAAAACTGAGTATATGAACTCCAATTCTATCAATGTTGGGGATAGGAAGTACCAATGGTTAATTTGGACAGAGACAAGGTAGTCAAACAATAATCCATTTGAAGTACTTCTACTTAATCATGTGAAAAGATTAGAATCTTAGAGTAGGTTGAGAATCGATGGCTAAGTCATTGAAACAAAGAAACACATGTCACAAGCTCAACCTAGTAGACGAAAAAATTTCAACAGAAACAAATATTACATCAGTTAGGTGTATGATAGTAGATATTCGAAAATCAACTGAAAAGAATGAGTATTAAAATTGTTAATTAGAAATTGTAGAACCACATACTAAGCATTAGCTTTTACTAGAAATTATATTAAAATCCCAAGAGAATATCCCAACTCAGATAGGCAAGTGAACCCAAACACCAGTTCAACCCTTCAACATCCTCTGAACAATTGTTAATTAAAATATGAAGTAACTAATACCACGAAAAGATGCAGGACCTTGCACAAGTTCTAATATGCATTTAATTCTTAGTCAGCAGCGTCGAACACGTTTCACTCCCAAGTCCAAACATTGTAGAACTATTTTTTACCTTAAAAAACAAAAATTGAAGTAAAAAAAGGCATTTGGTTTGGGTTGAAAGAAAATACCAAAGAACATAAACACGATGCCAAAAATGCTAAGGGATCTAATCAACATAAACTAGAAAAAATCCAATATAATTCTCATACTTTCCTTTACAATACCCACCAAACAACCTTACCTCAAGATCAACACAACAAGCAAATCAGAGAATAAACGATACCTATCCTAGTGGTGCTTTAACCTCAAATCGAAGAGCTCAATCTAGTAGTAGAAAAGAGAGTTAACAATTTGCCTGAATCAAAAAGGGTATAGAATTAGAAATAGAAGTGTGTCACAGTAGTAGGAACAGAAACAGAAGTGTAAGAGATGTTCTTATTGGTTTATGGTAGCTGATAATTCAATGGTGGAATTTTATGCATGTGGTTAGTGAAATGAAAAGGACTACAAGTGCAGGTGCGTGTAGTCAGAGCTAGACAAAGGAGGAGAGCAATGCAGAAGAAGCGGGAACGCACGCCAATTTTATCGAGGAATGACTTCCATTCCTCTGAATTACGAGAGGAATGGAGTAATGACCGAAAATAAGGAATGAAAATATAAGCTCTGTATTCATAGTTACTTACTAAAAACTACTTTTCATTCCATACTCATTTCTCTTTACTTATACCCACTAAACAAGCACACCCTTATTTTTTTCTACAGGGGAATTGAGATGTGGCAGTGGCACAGTTAAGTTCGCATTACACCATATGTTACCATCCATGGCTGAAACCAAATCAAGCAATGGCCTTTACTTAGAATCTCAATCATGTTTGGTAATTACAAATTACACAACACTAACTCTTTTTTCCCATTTTTATAGAAAAATATGCCAATTTGGTCCTCTAATATCATATTGGACCTCTACATACTTGCAAGATTTGAATGTAGGTAAATGGTTGTTTACTACATATAAGGAGCTATTCCCTTATGGTTTCATTATCTTACTACACTTGTACTAAACCTAGTGATTAGAGGGTGAGTGCAGATAAAGTTATTCTTATGAACAAATGTGGCTTAAGTTATTCAAAATTTAGGTAAGTTAATTGACGAGTGTTCCAATGGATTTATGTGAAGAAGGTGATGACCCAAGCAATAGACGTTTGTGGAGCAGAATTACAAACGGCAATTAGTTGTTTAGAGCAATAGTTCTTGTAGTGATGATTTAAGTCCATATACAAGCGACAATGCCCTTCCACCAACTATGCCAATAATCTCTGCCCACCCTTTTGTCACAAAAGTTACCACATGACGTCGAAATCACGCTTTGAAAGATACGTTTAAGATTTACAAGATGGTGGAGAAGGTACAAGTAAGCCAAGGGTTCATTAGTACATACAATATTTTAATGAATAATAAACACGTTTAATTGAGTTTAAACATAATTAAGTATGTGATTCGGTTTGCGTTACCCACGCCTTATAATGTATCCGAGTAAAGACGCATGTATTACCTTAAACATCTATCAGAGAAAAAGACTGAAGAAACAAAGAACTCTCTTAATGCTCCTCTATATAATTCGCCGTACATGGTGTGGACTAAGAGACTACTAGGGATCACGATCCGAATTTAAAGAATGACTTGTGAAACTGATAGTTAAATTTTAAACTGTAATTATAATATTACGGTTATGATTCAGATAATTACTACATTTTAAGGTAATTGCAATATCATCTCTTATGATAATTTGTAATTTAAAATATTATAGCATAGGACTCTTAGAGAAGGTGTAGGGGCCGGTGGGTGGAGTTTCTTTTATATGACTTTTGGAACAGCGTATTCTATTCTAACTACACATTTGGCCATTGCAGCAAAGAGTTGACATGATCTGAACCAACCGACTCCAACTCAAAACTTCTATTTCTGGACGGTGCAAGTGTAACGACTCAAAGCTATAAATTTATTTGAGATCCGTACAGTTACACGTAATATGTTGCACTCGATTGGAACGTGCTTGCGTAAGAGAAATGCCATTACTTGAGTGGTAATTTATTCTTATCTCCGTCTCTCTCTTTTCATGATGTCTTATTCGTAAAGGAAAGTTTGGCCAAACCGGCCGGGGGACATCTCTATGTCATGTCATGGAATGAAAGTTGGCCAGATTAAAAGAAGATTGTGTAAATCTTCGTATGGAACAGGTCATCTGAACCTCTTCTGGCAAAGATGTTGTTACCTTTTCTTTTCTCACGTAATCGTATTCTCAAAAGCAGTAATATACAACCCAAGCCCAGAAACAAAAGATCGTTCTTGTACAAATAGAATCTGCCAAAAGAATATAACTTCAACCTCTTTCACCGTCCACCACTTACCCCACTTGCCTACTTGAAGAAAATCTGTTACTTATCTGATAATATCGTAGGTATATATTGTATAGGATTCCTAGGGTCATCTGAGTAGAGACCTTATGTGGTGGTGGGTTGTATTGGCAGAACCGTCAAGTTGCTTCGGCTAGTGTCTTCTGGTTATCGACAATGGCAGGTTACGGGCTATTAGTTAACGATGAGGAAGAATTTGGAGGAACAAAGATCAAAGGAAGGACTAAAACCAGGGTGGTTTCTCTTGATGTCTTTCGTGGAATCTGCGTCTTTGTAAGCTCTCTTTCTCTACCTAATGCCGCTCTGTCTCTGGTTTCTTGAGTTCTTTTTTATGGTATTATAAAATGAACACTACATTTGAATTGAGGGGTGCAATTTCATTTCTTGTTCTAACCATAATTTGAACTTAGCAACCAATTTTTTTTTTGGTAAGTAGCTTAGCAACCAAATTAAGTATGGGACATTCTGTTCTTTCTGTCAGCTCTAAGGTGGTGAGAATAGATACTGAGAGAGTGGTGCGAGGAGGAGAAGTCGTATAGATTAGGCTGTCTTCTCCTTTAACACGCATTTTTTAACTTTACCAGCAACCACAAACAAAGTGATAGCATAAACGTATTGTAATGCCATGGAAGTAAGGTTTTGTGTATTTTATTATGAATAAATTGCCTTTATGTGAAAATTGTCTTAATAGCCATTCTACTCGTCAACCATTGTCAAGGTCTGGGGCTCTTTTGTCTTTGCCTAACAAAACGTCTTGTACTTGATTCGTGAATTATACTATATTTTAAGTGGTTCCCCGACGAAGTCAAAGCTCAAACCTTTTTCATGTTTTGCTCTCTCTTGAAACTTTCCCCTTTACAATTAGCTTCATTTTGTCCAGACTTATTCATTCGAACCTTTTTCATGTTTTGCTCTCCCTTGAAACTTTTCCCTGTAGAATAATCTTCATTTTGTCCCGATTAATACATTTGTTATAATAGAACCTATAGCATTATTCTGCGTCTTTAGTGTATGCCATTTTGTCCCCTGCTTCTCCAAACGTAAAATTATTCACTTTGTCTGCTATCACCGCCGATAAAATGGCAGAGTACCAACCACTGCTAGACAATGAGGAACAGCCTCCGCCCAATATGAAACCTTCACGTGTTGCTTCTCTTGATGTCTTTCGCGGTCTCTGTGTTTCCGTGAGCTTCATCTTCCTATCTCTATCTGTCTCCATGTATCTACCTTTACCTTTCTCACCTGTTTATATATTGCTTTTCCTTGAAAAATATCTCTCTTTTACTAATCTTTTGTTTCTTTCATGGAAAGTTTTGTGCTTTTTCGGAAAAAGGATTATTGTTCTGTTGTTTTATTGGACTAAGTTGACTTCTGGGATACTGCTTGGCCTGTGAGAAAATGGTTGAAAAGATAAAACTATTGACGCTTTCGAATTCAAGTACACGAACCACTTCTCGACATTGTATAAGCTTTTTTCTAGTACCTTTATGAGTTTCTTGTTGGAAGCTGAAGGCAAGCTAAAGACTTTATGAAGTGAACGATGAAAAGTAAATGGAATGAAGTATAACATGTGATCTTTTACTTTTCCGGCTTCTAAATCTTATCGTTTCATGTTGTTTTTTGGTTTCAGTTAATGACGCTGGTCGATTATGGTGGCTCAATTTTTCCAGTAATTGCTCATTCTCCTTGGACTGGTCTTCACTTGGCAGATTTGGTGATGCCTTTCTTTCTCTTCGTTGCTGGAGTCTCTCTTGCACTTGTCTACAAGGTAGTATTCGACAGACTTAGCTTGTATCCAGTGGTTTTGATGTTGTAATGTTGATTTGGCTGACTTGGTGATTTCCTTTGGTAGTGCACTGAGTTTAACGTGTTGCTTTTGAACGATTTTTTTTTCCAGAAAGTATCTCACAGAGTAGATTGCACGTCGAAGGCAGTTCTTAGAGCAGTAAAACTTTTTCTCCTAGGCGTGCTACTTCAAGGTACATGGGATGAAGATTTATAAGTAGGATCTTATTTATAACTAGATTATGATAGACTCTTAAGTACTAATCATAGTTATAGCAGTAGTTGGTTTACTGAGAGGATCTTGGATACCTTGATGCAACCAATTATTGTATTTAAAAGTTTAAAATTTATTTCTGATGTAGGCTTTGACAATAAGTCATCAAGGGTTTGAGGCCGTTTTGACAGATTTAAAGAGATTAGTCTCTTTGTTTGTACAATCCGTGCTTTTGTTATTTAATGTTTTTCTTGTTGATGACAGCAAATAACATTTTGCTTTGATGTTACTACCTTCATATTAACCCATGTTCTTGCTACAAACCAAGTATATGACCGGTACCTCATATCAGGTGGCTTTTTTCATGGAATAAACTCGTTGGCCTATGGTGTTGACATTGAAAGAATTCGTTGGCTAGGCATTTTACAGGTATTGTAGCTTCAAATTACCTTTTTAACTGCATGCAGAAAGTTTTCTGAACAACAAACAATTTGTGTCAACTCTGTAAGCATTAGATACGGTTGTTCACACTACTAAATGGAAACGTAGTGCAATATTTCCAGTAAGATGCTATACTCAGAACTGTTAAAAATGGCAATTTCCAGGAAACTTAAAACATAGGAATTTCTCAAGTGTTAATTAAACTAGTAAGATGCTATACTCAGAACTGTTAAAATGGCAATTGCCAGGAAACTTACAACATAGGATTTTCTCAAGTGATAATTAAACTTTAATATATTTTTCCAGCCAATTAAGAGTTGACATACATATGTGGAGAGCACTAACTGTAGTGCAATCTTCCTTAAAGACATCGATTCAAGTACCATTTTTTAATTTACTTAAAGACTACTATAACTTGCTCAGTGCCACCAAATGAAAATTTCATTGTTAAATCAATGAGGTTCTTCTATGTTTTCTTTCTTCCCAGAGAATAGCTATTGGGTATATCATTGCAGCTTTATGTGCAATTTGGCTTTCAAGTCGAATACAGAGCAAAACAGGTTTTCTGAGGATCTTCTATTATTGGCAGTGGTAAGTTTTACATATTACCATTACATTGTAAGTTTACTAAAAAATTTATGAATTGCTGTTTCGTACACTCAGGTTAAATGCTTTTGGGAAGAACTAAGTCTTTCATATCTGATATTTTTTTATAATTATTTTCATCTTTTATGGTCTCTAAAATATCAAATGATGGTTAATTGTTCATAAATATGATCGATGACATTCTTGGACTACTTATTGATAACGAAAATTTCATTTTGCAGGTGTGTTGCACTTGCACTTTCTGCAATATACTTAAGCCTGTTGTATGGTTTATATGTGCCAGATTGGCAATTTGAGATGTCCACGCCAACAGACATGCTTCCAGCAAATTCCAGCTATATTTTTAAGGTGAAGAACACACAACTTCATTTGGTGCATTCTTCTTTGAGAGTTATATTTAAATTTTTGTCGTTATACTTTCTTTCATCATAGATGTATAACATAGTATTGAAGGCACAAAAGTTGACATACATATTTGGAGAACACTAAATGTAGTTTCTCTTTGCCTAAATTAGTTGTCCAAAACAATCTTTGTAACTTTGGTCTTGAAGCATTTAAAATTTTGATCTTGGGCTCCGATACATCTTTCATATGAATTTGCATAATGTGTCTTCCTACTTTGTATCTTAATCTGCAAGAAAGTTTATTTTGCACCATATAATTTCTTCAGTTGCTAAATTTTTAGTGTGACAATTATTGGCCAAAATGGATATATTTCTGAGTTCCATACTCATCAATCCGCACTTTGTGTTGTGGCCACATCGTCCAACTTTTCCCTACTTTTAGTTTTTATGTGCTGGACAGAAGATTGATTATTGTGATCCAGGAGTTTTCAGTTTCCTTGATTATTGTGATCCAGGAGTTTTTAGTTTCCTTTCCCTTTCTACTGAAGTTATTGTCAAGTGTCAACCTTTGGTTTTGAAAATTGATGTTCATGACAGTGCCTGCATGATATAGGTGAAATGTTCTGTAAGAGGAGATCTTGGACCCCCTTGTAATGCAGCGGGTATGATTGATCGTTATGCTATTGGAATTGGACACTTATATGCAAAGCCTGTTTACCGAAACCTTAAGGTAAACTTAATTTTCATTGTTTTCATCAAAGTGCAACAGATTGATCCCTAACAAAGATATTCTTTAAACAGGAGTGCAATATGTCTAGTCACCAAGTTTCAGAGAATTCACCTCCATGGTGTCATGCCCCTTTTGACCCTGAAGGCCTGCTAAGGTGGTCAATGTACACTTGTGATTTTTGTTTTTCTATCTACAAGAAAAGTAATCTTTCTGTAACTGGACAGTATGTTTCTCAAAGAACATTAACCTTTCCTGTCATGCCACATAAGTTTGATATCAGGAAGCTTCCACAAAGTTGTTAATCATGTTTCAAATGATTGTATGATATGTGTTTTCTACAGCTCCTTGACAGCTGCAGTGACCTGCATAATAGGGCTCCAATATGGTCACATTCTTGCTCACATACAGGTTAGACATGTACTACCTGATTCACTTCTCAAGGCTCTTTACCCTCTTTATATCTTCTATTAATCAAAGGAGATGACTTCAGCGGAGCTATAAGGATGGATGATAGTTGGATCACATTTTAGACAGGTCTCTATTTATGAATTGTTAACAGCTTCTGGATCTGATTATGGGTTACTTTAATATGTTCACGAAGCATCACTTGTTTCAGTCATTAATTGGTGAGAATGCCTTTGATATTGCTCAAAATTTTTCAGGACCATAAAGCACGCATGGAAAACTGGTCCGTGATCTCAGTTTCATTATTTGTACTCGGCCTATTGACTGCCTTTTCAGGTATGCCTGTTTATGCATTGAATGTGCACATATTGTTAGATTAAAGGACATTGGTGGAGCATATTTGAACCTGATGTTATGCTTTGTAGTTGGCTTGATAAATTACAAGCATTGATGGTTACGTTTATTTACAGTCAGACTTGGGATGGTGCTGAATCATTGATTCTTTCTTTTGTTCCTTCTTTAGGCATTCCTGTGAATAAATCTCTCTACACAATCAGTTATATGCTGATTACATCTGCTTCAGCAGGAATCACATTTTCTGCCTTATATCTCTTGGTGAGTGCTAAGCTTGAATATAATACCCCCCACTAAAGGCATGCAGTTCTGGGGATACGAAGGCTATTACAAACAAGTAATCTGAACTCACTAAGCAATAAATTAAAGAACATAAAACCTGAAAAATCCCCAATTACTGTACTATGAACCTTTAGAAAATTGCAATGACAGAAAAGTATGCCATATTATCCCCTGCATTCAGCAAAGCTTCAGTGGCCATGTTAAATAAGCTAAAATTTTTGTTTGTGGAAGATCAAATAAACATTCGACATGCTGCATTAAAACATAAAACAATCTTTGTAAACTTTTTTGGATCGAACTTACATTTAACATCATAATTGTGTCTCTTATCATGTTCCCCTTTTCTTTTTTTTGCTAAGTTGCTAAACCTTCTTACCTTGGTGTCTGCTACAGGTAGATGTATATGGCTACAGGCGCTTGACATACGTGTTTGAGTGGATGGGAGTGCATGCTTTGAGTATTTTCATTGTTGTAACTTCTAACTTAGCTATTATTGCAATCCAAGGTTTCTATAGGAAAGCCCCTCAAGATAACTTGGTAAGTGCTCAGCGCTGCCAATATGCCATATCTGGTTGCTGAATCATAAGATA
>JAOSBP010000206.1:34032758-34058893 GCA_027563825.1 Erythroxylum mucronatum
TAAACTAAATGCACAATTTAATTCATCAATTTTCCAATTGTAACAATTAATTCCAATTTTACTAATTATAATCCACCTAACAAAAATTCAAGGCATAAGCAATACACAATTCACATCATAATCATCTCAAACCTTTCATACCCCAAAATATGTCAATTGAGTGAACATACAATCTTGGCAATGATTACTAAATCATGATTCATGTGTGCATGAGAATATTATGCATATGAATGAAATGCACTTTATAAATTCTCAAATGATATGACTCAATAGTATAAGATTCTAAAATTCTCAAATGATATGACTCAATAGTCTAGATTCTAACCCTCAGTAAGTTTTGTTTGATTAATAGTAACTTTGTTTGATTCTTATCAGATTGAATAGATTGTCAAATGCATATAGTTACCAAATTATCCATTTCATATCAAAATAGTTTGCACAAAATAACAATATAAACATGTTTATTAATCAAATTTCAAGTTCTTATTTTTCATATTTAGTAGTCTTTATCTTCATCATTGCCTTCGTTGTAGTTGGTACCTTTGTATTTCTCTTTAATACTTCAAAAGTATTTATTAAAGTGTAATCAGAATTGGGAGGATCCACTTATTGGAAAAAATCATACCCATCTATCTATATGTCTTCAAATAAACTTTGGTTATTTTTTATTCAATGGGGTGGAACTTAAATTCTCTATATTTTTCAATACAATTCAACTCCCTTAACAAAGCATTTGAAAAAGATTTATTAAATTTGAATCTAGCTAATAACATACACATACAAATGATTAACTTATACATTTTCCATACAAATTTCTAAGAAAGGCTACAGATGGTAGGAATTATTATAAAACAGAGCATACTTTGGATATTTTGAATATAAAAATATTATTACCCTTCATTGCATACATTGAAGGAATCTCCTTGAGTTAGCCAATCTTCTTAAATGCTATAACAATTGCTTTCACGTTATACTTGTAGCAACATAACAAGATCAAACTTCTTGTTCAGGCTTGCACATTGATGCTTTGCTTATGAGTCTTAATTGTTTACACCACCTTTTATCTCATATGAAAAATCAAAACATACAAAAATTAATTCTAATTGGATTATGCTAAAACCCTAATCATATAATTATGACTGCTTTCCCCAAATCGAAGATGAAATTGTTTTGTAGAAAGAGGATAAGCAATCAAATAAAGCGATAATAGTTTACTTATGAACTTCATAATTATGGCCAACTTATGGCCAACTTAGAATTATGTTAGCTATTAAGTGGCTACCTAGCATTTGATTCATGTGACATCAATAAATGCAATATTCAAATTATTGATTTATATAATATTGTGCACTTAATTGATTTTTTTTAATTTTATTATTTAATTATAAAATAAGAAGATGTTTACGTTAAAAAATGTTATTCTTATTATATTATAATATTTGACTTTTTATAAAGTTAACTCTGATTATAAGTATAATGTTAAATTATCAATTTAAGTTAAGAGAATTTTTGTTTTTACAGACAATTCCCTGAATGCTACATCAACTTTAAGTTATTTTATGTATATTTTGAGGCTATTGTCTTAATTAATTTAAGAGTATGGCTTACTAATTGATACTAATTAATTAAAATTTGAACCATTCAAATTTGATTATATTTGAATTTAGACTGTAAGCCTTGAATTCTATTGAATCTCGAGACTTAACCTAAAACCAAGCCTATCCATAACAAGCTGGAATTAATCCTCCTCCGTGACGCCACACCAACTGAATTCGCCTCTATGGTTTCGGACATGGGAGCAGGTTTACTAAAAAGATGACATGCAAGTGTCAAATATCCAAGAACTTCCCTTTTAGCCTGGGCTTCACCTTCCTCAAGCTTCGTGTCTTCATATTGAACCATATCATAGTGAAAGGAAGCTCTACTCTCTGATAATTGACAAGTCGTTTTCAGGAAAGGAAAGGGTCGGCAAGAGGTATACAAAAATAAATAAAGTGACCGTTATTTAGACATATCCTCTTCTTTCAAATCCAATGCCATAACGTCTCCTCCGAGTCACAACGGCTACACAGGAAGTCTCAGGAAGCATCCACAACCTCTTTTTGACACGTTTCTGATCGTGATAGGATAATAGGTTGGTGCCTGTGGTCCATAACAATTTATGATCATACAGGAAATTAAAAAAAGCACTAAATAATGTTAGTTAATTGTGAGATGATGACATGGACGGATGAGAGGATGGAGTGCGAAGTGGGCCCAATGGATGGGTCGGAAGTGGGGCCCACCTGGAAATATGCCCAGTTGAACAGCTGGTATCCAGTAATTGTTCTGACCAAAGTGGACCCACATTTCGGCCTTTGCTAAATTTCTAACATGACTTGCATACTTTTGTCGTATCATAACTAAACATGGCTACACATCCCAACTCACAGAATGATAGAATGTCCTAAGCCCCTTAAAGAGCTTCATGCTAAAGTATTAGTTTTTAGTTCAATTTTTAAGAGACAGCAGAATCTGCATGCATTATAATAAACTTTTGTCTGAGTATGCAATAATTTGTAAATTTCGTGTACATTAAATTCATTGTCAATTTTTACTAATTATGACATTTTTGAGCAGTTCAACGCTCATGATCCTTTTATCTTTGAAACATTGAAAATTGAGTACATCTCTTATCTTATACTACCTATCTTAATAGAGAACATCAAGTTCGTTGCATACTTAAAGGAGCTACTACTACATACATATTGAGTTTATGTAAAGCTTCAACTAATGGGGTAAATGAGCTCTCATATAATGCTTATAAATCATCATTTGTAAGGATTTGGACTCTCAAAGCTATGTAATCTTTCTTATGAACCAACACGTTCTCACTACAACTTGATGTCCTTATTCTAATACGATTGTTATGTAAAATTCTATCTGGAGTACGCAATTTATGAATTAAATGAACTAAAGGCTAATCACAAAACCAATAATTAAAAGTGAAAGTGACAAGTCCGACCATTTGTTATGGGGAACTCGGTTACATGGCCAGAGCACAAGACAGGCTTGATGAAGATTCTACCAAGTACCAACTAAAGAAATCTCAACTTTCCAACCTTGAAAAAGAAGCGCTTGTTAAATTATTTATGCTGATCATTTTGTTAAAATTTGAAAATCGTTGGCCGTCCACATAATTAAGGTGCTTGCATCATTTGTGTTTCATTTAGGTTATAATTGTATGAGGATTGAGGGAATTATTGGTGTTTTAATAACTATGCATATTGGCATCGTTAGTTTCATTTTTTCAGCTTGTAGATGCTGGCGTCCCAAAACTGCGAATCTCTAGGGTTTCAACTTAAATGGTATGAACAAAAATCACAAATTTGTGATTCAATAGTAAATTTTCTTCTCTAACATAGGGCTTTGATTTATGTTAATCTTAGTGATGATAAGAAGATTAAACTTAATCTCACTGTCTGGTTAGATCACAAAAAGCTAAGTAACGTTAAAGAATCCAATGAAGAAGAAGAAGAGAGAGAGAGCAAAAGACAAGAAATGACCGTTGGCACGGGCGTGGCTTTTGGGGTTGGATGTGCCAGGCTGACGCTTGAGTCCTGCCCATCAACGCATATACGAAAACCTCACCTCTCCTCTCCAGGTCTCCACACCACCCAGGACCAATATGATTAGCCATCACATGGTCTATCTGTACACTATGGTCCCACTGTCCACTTTCTCTGTCTAAATTATACCTTTCTCTCGCTAGTCTCTTCTAGTTCCAACTTCCAACCCATAGTTTCTTGTCTTCTTTTGTTCCCACTTTACCCTTGGCTTATCCAAAGATTGTTGCTTTTTACTACCCTACTCTCCTTTCTTTAAAAGGCTCAACCTTTGCTCTGTTCCATACATCAACCAGCTTACGCTAGTTCGAAGAGACTCGGAGAGTTTCAAGATCGTATCTTTATATCGTTAACAGGCTTTTGTATCTGAAAATGTCCAAGGAAGTGAGTGAAGAGGGACAAACCCACCATGGCAAGGACTACGTTGATCCACCACCAGCAGCACTTCTCGACATGACTGAGCTCAAGCTCTGGTCTTTTTACAGAGCTCTGATAGCTGAGTTCATAGCTACTCTCCTGTTCCTTTACGTCACAGTAGCAACAGTGATCGGCCACAAGAAGCAATCTGGTCCCTGTGATGGTGTTGGCTTGCTGGGTATTGCATGGGCTTTTGGTGGCATGATCTTTATTCTTGTTTATTGCACTGCTGGTATCTCGGGTAAGAAGCAAGTGCTAGCATTGTCAAGGTTCAACAGTTCTTGGACATACCCTTTTGTTAAGTTCTGTTATTTGTTAAGGAGTAATGGTTCTTTTCTATATATAAATCATACCTATTATTGAACAAAGTTTTCTTTAGCTGACAGGCGCAGCTAGTTTTTGAACTTATTTTTTTGTAGATTGACATTGTTGAAGTAAAGATAATCCTTTTCCCGTTTAGATTTAAGTGTGTATATGACAGTTTTTTGGTTGTTTTGGTGTGCAGGTGGTCATATTAACCCTGCTGTGACATTTGGCCTGTTCTTGGCTAGGAAAGTATCTCTGATTAGAGCTGTCTCTTACATGTTTGCTCAGTGTTTGGGTGCTATCTGCGGTGTTGGCTTGGTGAAGGCCTTCATGAAGCATTACTACAACTCTCTTGGAGGTGGTACAAACTCTGTAAGTTCTGGTTACAGCAAGGGTACAGCTTTAGGAGCCGAGATAATTGGCACTTTTGTGCTGGTCTACACCGTATTCTCCGCCACTGACCCAAAGAGAAGCGCTCGTGATTCTCACGTCCCCGTATGTATCCTACAAGCTTATACTCTTGTTTTGTGTATAAAGATGAAAGCTTAATGCTGTTGCATGAGTTTGTATGGTGGTGTTGGATATTGATATTGATATTGTTCTTTATGTTTGTAGGTTTTGGCTCCACTTCCTATTGGGTTTGCTGTATTCATGGTGCACTTGGCCACAATTCCTATCACCGGTACTGGAATCAACCCTGCTAGGAGCTTTGGTGCTGCTGTCATTTACAACAAAGACAAAATCTGGGATGACCATGTATGTGTCTTCACTCTCGTCACACCTAAAACATTTGTTTAAGTAAAAATAGTTGTGATATTTTCTCTGTTTGGATATTAAAAATTGGTGTACTTTGATATGGCCAGTGGATTTTTTGGGTTGGACCATTTATTGGAGCGCTGGCAGCAGCAGCATACCACCAATACATATTGAGAGCAGCAGCCATAAAAGCTTTGGGATCTTTCCGCAGCAACCCAACCAACTAAACAACAAAATGATCTTTCTTAGTTTTGTATTTGTTTGTTTTGTGTGTATGAGAAGAAAATGATGAGCCTCTCTTTTACCCCTTGTCTCCTCCTATTGTTCATTAAATTTTTTATTTCTTTGTTAGTTTGGCTGTATGTATCATTGCGATTCACGAAGTCTTATTTGCTTTTTATTAAAATATGTATTTTCTTCACGATAAAAACATAGGTTAGCTTTGGGACATGCACTAGTAGGGTAGGGCCTTGAACAGGTTCATTAGGCATCGACCATATCTGGGTTGATGCCAAGTGTATGCAGGAAGGCATCTGGGTGGGTAGAAGTAGAGATGCCGTATGTTAGCCATAGGGAATAAGCCAAGCCCCTCAGGAAAGGTCTCGTTGAATACAGAGCACTTACCTACATTGACCTTAAAAGTCCAACCAAGGGTACTGTAATCACAAAAAAAGTAGAAAATGAAACCAAAAATAGCAAAGGTACGGGCCCAGCCAACCCATCAATGCATTAAGCACGCGTCATCACATGAATACATTGCACCTCACGTGGTGGGGTTGGGGTATGTGGCATGTGGGTGTTTGTTCTCTCTTTATATAGAGCCCTACACAAAACGAAATTAAGGAAGGGGCAGCCTCTGTTTTTTATACTGAGGTTCCATTTTTACTTGTGCAAGCAGAAAGGAAAAGTAAAAATCGTCATCATAGATAGCCTCGTCTTTGGATAAAAGGTCGATATCCACTCCTGGAACGTGTCATCTCTTGAGCGAAGTTGGGGAAAGGAGAAAGTGGTCCTTATGGTGTGGAGGTCCAAGAGCTGTAGCTTGGATAATTTAATTTCAACATCTCTTTCTCGCACATAATGGGTAGTAAACCAAACATTATAACTAGAGCACGAGCACTTCTTTATATTGCAACTTTCATACATGTAAGCACTGCATACGGCGTGCATATGTTACCTTTTGTCATAAAATACGCCAGTCCACTATACAATTATTAGGTACATAAAAAAGGGCAAAGTAAAGCAAGTATGTTACCTTTTGTCATATTCATTCTTTTCAGATCCCTGTTTACATATATAGATTGATACTTTATCTTATGAAATAATAATTGGTCAACCGGTAAATACAACTGAATATGACACACTGATGATCTTGCCATCTCCTATATTCCTTCATGTCTTAGTTCAAATGCTTTTCCAGGTATACAACTAGGCCAAATCATCCATAGTCAATGGTAGCATTTCAAGATAGCAACATTAAAATTAAAATTTCTAAAATAAGTTAATGTTCAAAGATCATAAATAAAATGAAGTTGTACTTAATCTCATGGGTCTCACACAATAAAGTGGGGGTCAAATCTTCCATTACCCTTATAGGTCGATTTTGCACACGTAGTCTGAAATACGTGATATGGTATTCACCTTCCTTTCTTAATGGAGTATGTGCAATCTATTTTTAAAAATACAATACCATATAGTTGATAGTTGAAATCTACTCAGGGGTGCTTGATTAATGAATTTAGGAATATATCAATAGGTAAGGAATGAAAAACAAGTGATTGGTTATATATTATTATTATAGGAAAAATATTTTTATATCTTCCTTTTGGGGATTACTCTATCTATAACGTTCAAAAATGAAAGGAAAGAAAATTATTCTTAAGGGGCAAGTGTCATGGGCATGAAAGTGGTTGTCACGCCTATAAGAATAATGTCACAAGTGTGACAATTCTTGATTGTTAAAAAGGTTTTAAAAAAAGAAAGGTTTTAAAAAAAGTTGTGAAGTGTCACAACTTTTTTTAAAACCTTTTTAACAATTAAATATAATTAATTAAATATAATTAATTATTAAAAATATAATATGATAATTTTAAATATAATTAATTAAAATAATTAATTAAATATAATTAGTTAATTACAATATAATTAATTAATTATATTTTTCTATTTTTTAGCAACTACATATAATTAATTAAAATATATCAATATTTGGTGTAAAAGTTTAACAAATTTTTATTCTCAATATTTTTAACAAATCAACCACTGTCAATAATAATGGAAATTATTTATTTATTTATTCAAACTAATCATCATAGTTGTAATAATTATATTCATTCTCATTCTTTACTATATTCATTCTCATTCCTATTACCATTGTCCTATTTATTCTTTATAAATAGGACTCTACCTAACATCTAAAGACAGATTAAGCGAATTGTGGTGTGCACTTTCGTTCATCATTAATATTTATTTATGGCCTTATCTTGAACATTTATCAAGGCAATCAAATTTCAAGTTTAAGCTTCCACTTAGGCATATCAACATGTATTTAACTTGAAATAGTCTCATTTTTAAGCATAACAAAGTTATAAAAGGTGATTACTCATGTGAGAAGGTCAGTTTATTCTATTTGACATACCTTTACCTAAATGCACTTATGCACTCATGTGTTTGTGTATATATATATTTGAATATTTGAACCATACAACAGATGATGAAAAAAATGGCATTTATTATATAGGAAATCATTACATATTAGTTTACTGGTACACTAGGACATCAATATTTTCGTAAACCTAAAGATTTCATGTGCATCTAAAACACATATCTAAATACTGCTTTACTGAAAGGATCCACAATCATATCATGTGCAGATACATATTACATATTCATTTCCTTTTGTGCAACCAAAATCTTTCAAAAAGTTATAATTGATATGTATGTGTTTTGTTCTAGCATGATGTATGGGGTCTTTTGTAAATGAAATTGTAGCTTAATTATCATAATTCACCAAAACATGATTCAATGAATCATCAATAATCCCCATATGATTTAAAAATCTTTTAAGCTAGACTACTTCTTGTATAGCAATTGCAAATGTGAAGAACTCCTATAGTAGAGAAGGCGACACACGTTTACTAGTAAGAAGACAAATCCAAAAGTAAACTCTCTCACCTAAGTCTCCTACATAATCTGTCTGTGTAATCCCTCAATTTCAAATTACATCCTTGGTAAAATGAATAGTTTATGGCTCCTTAAAAATATCTCTTAACGACTTGCTAATGAATTCTTTCTAGATTTAATTGATATCTACTTATCATTTTAACAACAAAGTAGATATCTAGTCATGAACATAATACAACATACATTAAGTTCCCAATAACCATTGAATAGGATACATTTTTCCTATATTCTTTTTTCTAGTGGATTCTTAGGACACAGTTCTTTATTGAGCATGTCTTATTTAGCAATTTAAGTATTTACATGCTTACAACTTTACATTGAAAAACGTATAAAATTTTCTTAATATATTGCTTTTGTGAAAAAACTAACAATTTCTTGAATAGATTTCTTTCTATTTTAATTTTAAGAATATATGAAGCTTTACCCATGTCCTTTATCTCAAAATTATAAGAAAATCATTCCTTAACACTCCTTATAATTGCTTTTAATAAAATATTATCTATGTAATGTGATATTATTACAAATTTCTCATTGGATTTCTTTATATAAACACAGTGGTCTTGATCAATCATTATAAAATCATACAAAATGATAGTTTAATGAAACCTTATGTATTACCGCTTAAAAGATTGTTAAAGACCAAACATTAATCTCTTTATCCTACAAACTTTATTTTCTTTGCCTCTCTATATGAAGCCTACTAGTTACTTCATAAAGATTTCTTCTTCTGTTCTCTATTCAAAAATGTAGTTTTTACATCCATTTAACATAATTCTAAATCCAAACTAGTCATTATAGCAAAACTTAAGTGTATTGATATGAACTTAACAATAAGAGAAAATATTTCTTCATAAGCAATTCCCCCCTGTTGAGTGTAAACTTTAGCCACGAGGCATGCTTTATACCTCTTGATAGTTCCATTAACTTTAAGATTAAATTTGAGAACCCATTTATTCCTTATTGCTTTGCATCCTTTGGGAAGTTCAACTAATTCTCAAACTTGGTTTGACCTCTTTGACTCCTTCTTTAGTTCCATTGCTTTCATCTACTCTTCCTTAACAGGACAATTTAGAGCCTTTTAATTCTTGGCTCTTCTTTATCTTACAGGACAATTAAGTATGCTTGGCCCACTTGTAACCATGCCCTCAATATCAAAATAACATGTTATATTACCTTGGACACTATGTCTACGTTAAATCATAGTTGACTAATCAATTTTTGTATTGCGCCCACTAGGATCATATTGAATTAGTAAATTTTTTGAAAGATTTGGTAATTGACCAACAATGTTGAAGTTATTTGGATCCTCTAATTCATATAGAGATAAATCTTCATTTATCTGTCTTATTAGGAAACTCATTTTCGAAAAACATGGCATCCCTTAGTTCAAATTCAGTTACACTCCCACTTGCCGTTTAATCACCAATAAACACATACCATTTTGAATGTTTTGAATATTTAATAAATATACTCTTTTTACCTTTTAGACCCAATTTACAATATTTATGGGAGGTATTGTAAACATAAGTAACACAACCCTAAGGCCTTATAGTGGAAAATTGAGTTTTTGACTTGTCTATAATTTATATGGAGTCTTAGATACTAATTTAATGGGTACTAGATCTAGGATATAGGTTATCGTTAACAATGCATCACCTCAGAAAGTGATAGGTGGATTTGCCTTAGCCCTTATAGATCTAACCATATCCAAAAGGGTTCAATTTCTATGTTCCGCCACACAATTTTCTTGTGGAGTTCTAGGAATGTTTAATGATCTATCTATCCTTTTATCTGTTAATTCCTTAAATTGTTCACACAAATAGTCACGTCCTTGATCAGTCCTTAAGACCTTGATCCATTTATCTAATTGATTTTTAACTAGATTTATGAATCATTTGAAGTAATATAAAGCTTCGGATTTATGTGAAATCAAATAGACAAACCTAAATAGTTACTTATTAGCATAATGGACTTTCTGCCCTAATTCCTTTTCTGAATGTTTTTTTTTCATATTTCCTACTAGATAATGTTCATAATTTGGCAAACTAATTTTATCAATTGGACCAACAAGCCCTTTTTGGGCCTAGTCTATTATGTCATATATTCACATAATAACATTATTGTAAGAAGAAACCATAGAAAAACTAATAATACACATAGTATTACACATATTAGGTTCAACATCCAACACAATAAAATCATCCAAAATGTATCCATGACCATATAAATATGAATTAAAATATAAATCCAAACAATTTAAATGGAAGTTTAAAACATAACCTATAGAAATAAGTATTATTACAGAAACTAAATTACTTCAAATTTTATGAGCAAATAGGGCATCAAGTAGGATGACATGCAAACACAATTTGTATGTACCAATTGCTTTCACTTCAACTCTAGAGTTATTATTCAACGGTATATGGCATTCAACGGTACTCCATAAATGCATCCCTATCCTTAGCTATATAGCTTGTGGCACCTGAGTCTATAATCCACAAAAGATTATATTCATTTAGAAAAACATAATTAGAAACAAAATTAGCATTAAAAAAATGCACAAATGGCCTTTACATTCTTAGGCTTCCCACAATGGCTAGCAAAATGTTCCCTATTGCCACAGTTATAACACTTTGCCCTAAATTTCTTTTTCATTAGTGCCTTTCCCGTACCATTTTAATCACCCTAATGATCATATTTTTCTTTCTTTTTCTTCCCCCATGGAATAAACCTTTTCTTACAACCACCACTAGACATGTGCTTGGCCTCGAGTATTAACAAGACTGGAAACAACATCATATACTTTAGTATTTGGCTTAGCTACTTCAGTATGGTCCTCTTCTAACTCAGGATGACAAACAACATCATCAAAGGTCTTGATACTCTCCTGGTGAGTTAGTGGATCTTCATATGTTCTTATTTGTGAGGCAAAGAGCAAATGATAGCCTGAACCTCTTGTTCACTAGTCATAGTGTGCCCAACTTATTTTAGCTCACCAACCGTATTTGACATAGCTCTCAAATCTTGTCTCATAGTCACATTTGAGTGCTTCTTATAATTATCAAACTCAATAGTTAGTTGCCTCAATTTGGTAAGAGAAATTCTAGCAAACCTGGACTTCAAAGCATCCCATATAACTCTTTGGTTGTCTCATACCTTTTGTAATCATGCATGTCATTCTCCATACTCCTTAGTAACAAAATGCGAGTAATGGAGTTCTTTCGCTTGCAAACATCATATGCCTCTTTAACTCGCCTATATTGGGTAGTCATACCTTCCTCTAGTACTTCCATCACATGGTTAAAAGATTCTAAAACCTCTTATTCTTCAAATACATATTGGATTTTCAAGCTCCAAATCTCATAATTGTCATCGTTAAGTTTTTCACCCTTATTCTATTCAATGTTCTTAGAAGTCGTAGCCATAATGCTCACTTTGCCCATAATTTCTTAAACACACAATACCTTTTTTAATACATTCTACTTAACTAAATTGATAATGATTGCACATTTCATTTGAAAGCAAAAGTTCACTAAGTTTCCAATTAACTCTCACATTAAACACTTAATCATTAGTATTTCGATACCATTCGTGTTAAATTAATTCCAAGAGTAAATTTAATCTCGTAAAACTCCTACTCAATTCAAGCATATTATATTCATAAAAATAATAACATAACTGTAACAAGCTTTCGAAAAATAAACCAAACAAATAGTTATATTACAGCCTAACATAAAGAAATATAAACAAATGTCCATTATGTTTAACCTAAAACAAGGTCACTAAGTCCACCATGTCCTATGCCTAACAGGAATGGATCGCCTGAGTGCTCTTAAAAATCACAACCTTCCTAGTAATTTCAAAAATCATATCTTCTTCATTAAACACATTTTAAAGAATTTTTTCACTTCTTGTAAGTTTCTTAACAAGCCATTTCTTTCTTGGGTTTTCATGAAAAATTAAAAAATATTCCTTTCTCATGTTCTAACAAAGTATTACAAAGCTTCAAACATTGCATTCTCTATGAGAAAAGCCGAACAATCTTCAAATATAACTTCTTGAATTTTATTATTCAGTTCTATCACGTGCCTGAGGAGACTGATTCCTTTTTATTTCATCTACACGAGCCCTTCTCTACGGTGTCCTAACTCTCCTTCAAACTTATGCCATAAATACCTTTTTCCTGAATGAAAGCAAGGAACAATAGTCACTTATTACCCAAGAATTTTAAAATAATGATGTTAAACATAAAATATAAATTTTCATTCACAATAAATTCATACATTCGTATTCTAATAGTTAAATTTACTAAGAATTTATTATTGAATATTTAATTAATTCTGCTGAAGAATTAAAGTTGCATTTTAATTATACTAAAGAATTAAAATATGTGAAAAAATTATTATCATCATTATTAATTGTCTTGAATAATAATTCTTACACTTAAATAATGTTTTCTAAGAATTATAATTTTATACTAATTATAAAAATAAAACTAGTTTTAAAATAATAATATATATTTACAAATTAAAATGAAAATTACGATAATCATAAAATTAAATATTATTTAATGAAAATTTTCAAATTAAAAAAAACGATGAGCATGAGATTGTTCCTTCACCAGCCATCGTGTACAGTGGTGCAATTCATCTCGGTTTAGGTTATTTCGACCCCTGAATTCAAAATCGGTGTTCGTTTTCTGATTTGGTGTCATTTATACCGTATTTGAATTACACACATAGAGCAATAGAGTAGCCTTAAAAAAATCTGGGTAAAATTATATGTTCTTCCTTGTATTTTTTACGTTTCATCTCAACTTTGAATGCTTGTATTTCATTCATTTCTCAGTGAATCTCGGCATATAATATATGGATTTAAAGCTTGTAATGTCTAATTTATGCAGAAACGAAAATCAAAGAAGGAAACAAATTCGATGTAAGTCTCAAAATTCGATATGTTGACATGATCGAGAACATAAGTCACTAGATCTTCAAAAATCGTAACAAATTATGTGAAGGATTTTGAAATTTTTACCGACATGTGCAGAAAGTTCCAGAAAAGTATTTCAAGTCAAGATCCATCTCTAAGTTCGTTTTTCATTTTTCAAAGATTTATGCACAATTGCACAAAGAAACATGTACAATTATATTAAATTTAACCTGGTTCTGATGTACCATGTTTACGTAGCGTGATATGCAATCAAGGCAAGCCAATCTCTCTCAAGTGTGCTACTAATGTCAATATGCAAAGACTCTGCGATTTTAGGGTATGTTTGGATGTGGGTGAAGGGATGGAAGTGAATGGAATGGAATGACCCAAATGACTCAGGCCATTGTTTAGGAGTCTATTTTGAAACATGATGGAATGGCAATTGATGGCTTTGGAAGCCATCCTTTGTCATCCAAAATATAATATTTTGTAACCTCCCAAATTGGGGTGTGAGGGATGGAATGACATGGCTTGTCTTCCAAACTCTAATTTAATGACAAAAATATCCTCAAAAAATTAATGAAATTACAACCCAAGCTACCACCTTGTGAATATTGAGTTTTTGGCCTATTTTTTCATTTTCTCTTTGTTTTTTTAGAACTTTTTTTAATCCATTTATTTAAACAAATTGTAAGTTGCTTGTCCAACTGAAATGACCTTCAGTTTGGAGACCATAATGCTCTCTCGTTTCTTATTTGAACTGACTTTTTTTTCATCCAGAAAATTACTTTTATATGTTACTTCAAGTTTTCATGCATGGGACCATCTTTAATTTGGGCTTCAAACTTATCTGTTCACAAATCTATGCAAAATTCTCTGTATGGGACCAACAAGATTATCAACTATAACAAGAAAGATTTATGTGTTACAACGCCAAGAATGATTATTAACCATAACAAGACACATGAATAAATGCCTAACGGAGAGTACAGTGCGATGAGGGTTAATGAGAAAGAACAAAAAAGTTGATTGCTTATATAGGAAAATGACAAAACTATATTCTGGACATCCTACAATTTGAAATGCTTTGGGGTCACTAAAATAGTTTCATGGCAATTATGTATATTTTATTACAAGGGTAATTTTGGAAAAAGATATTACAAGTCATTTCATTCCATTCATTGTTAGTATCACTTCCAAACAATGGTTAAAAGAGTCCCTCTCTTATTTTATTTAAACTTCCAAACAATGGAGTGACCCATTTCATTTCATTTCATTTCACTCTATTCCATTTCGTTCCATTAATTGTCATTCCGTTCCATTTCATCCTAAACTCCCAAACATACCCTTACTCTTTTTAACCTGCATCACTTATTTGTAGTTTTTTTAGGTCATGTCATATTTACATGTGAGTCTATCGGAAACAGCCTCGTTATTTTTTAGGTGTAAGGCTGTGTATTATCAGACGTCTTCAGACTCCGTATTGGTGCAAGATTTGGACTAGGTGTGATGATGAATGGTATATTATGACTCTGATGCATCAACATGACACTCTTTGAGAAATCATTTTGACGAAGTTTGAATACTTCTTAGTGTAACCTTCCAAAAGAATTGATTAGAGATTGTCATACAAAGAAATCATTCTAAAATTCAGAAGCCTAGGCTTAGCTGTTGATAAGTTGGTAACTGAATGTTTGGTAAGTAAGTAGGAGTTGAATGAGTTGTAGGATGGAGCTTCGAATGAGGGCAACAGAAAGTAACATAAGTTTCACCTTATGGGTCTAGGTAGCCTGTGGATCTATATTTATATATTTCCATTTATAATTGAGTTTTTTCAAGCAAATCAAGTCGTTTTCTTTTCTTCTATGTAATAATTGTTCCTTTATTAGAAAATTAGTTCGTGATCACTAATGTAATACTAAATAACTGTTGATCTTCTAATGGTTCCACGATTTCCTTCCGCTTGCGTCAGATTTCAAGAAAAGTGCTGTTGTTCAGCATCCAAAAGTAGCTGCTGTGATGATATTAATTTACTCTGAATAATCTTATTTGCCAAAATAACATAACACTATTTTATTAGTCAAAATAATATAAAACATTTGAATTGAAAAGGATTCTTCTTCACTCCATTTTCCAGTCAACCACGTAAGAGTTGAGACATAACTTTTACAGTTTAGGGAGTGGAAACCCAGCAATTGCTTGTCAACCATGCTTAGTTTCTTGTTGACTAAACTAACCAGGTTTGCACGCCTTACTGTCGAGGAGTATGCAGAAGAAAATAAATTTTTTGATGAGAGTTATCGTTAGTAACTTGAATGGGAAGTAAATGATATTCTTTCTCCAGGACATGTACTTCTTTCTCTTCGTCATCAAAGAAACAGTAAATGATATTCTTTCTTCAGGACATGTACTTCTTTCTTTTAGTCATCAAAGTAACAGTCAAAGCTGTTCTGTAAGCATTGGGCAGCATGCCAAATCGCACGATAATTTCCACTTCTTCAGCTGGATTTTTCTCTCAAGTCAAGTTTTTCAATGCCACAATATGAAATTTGAGGGCAAATATACTGAGATTTTCAAACTGAGGAAAATTTGGTCGTGTAGCTAGAAACTGGTTAAAGGCATGGGCTTCAACAGCTTATCTTCCAGTATCAGCTGCTTTGCATGCCCAACAAAGTTATGCTTATCTTTTTCTTTTCTTGCTAAAAATAGTAAGTATATGCACTACAGTTGCTAAATTTATTTAATATCTATCCTCCCCTATATTAAGACGAAGTGAAATGAATTTGTTACTTTTGAGGCTACGCCATGCTTGTCTGTGCACTTTAGCTACGGATGAGCTTCTTACTGCCATTGAATTAGACTTCGAAACTGCAAAAGCTTAGGTCCAATTTAGCTGTTCCCAGTCCCAAAAAGGATAATCTTGAGCATCAGTCATTCCCGAGTTTTCAGTTCCAGCAGTAACTCGGAGATGAGCATGGTCTCCTCCCGAGTTTGAAGTGTCAGACGGGCTTGTGTTGCCCTCCACTGTAGGAACTGGAGCAGATGTTAAAGCTGTATCACCAAGAACTTGTATCTCTCTGGTTCCAGCTTCTAGTGGACGTCGGTCAAATGCTCGAAAGCTTCCTGATATAACGTATACCCGGCACAAAGTGAACTCATGCCTCAACTACATTGGAGAAACGGCCTGTCAGTGAATTTTCATTGATAACCAAAACATGTAAATTTCCGTGAGCAGTCAATTTTTATGTGTCGTGAAACTGTTTATTACCACGGGGATAGCACTGTTGGTGGTGGAAGAGTCAGCTGCTTCTTCAATGGCTCTATACTCGTTCATCTTCCATTTGGTTTTTCTTCCAGTGGGAGCTTTGCCCTTGTAGAAAACCATGGTTTTCTTCATACCAATCACACGACTATTTGAGGAATACACATAACTAGGAGAGCCTGTGGCCTTCCAATAGCCTGACGCAGTAGTTCTGCTGGGTCGTCCTCCTCTTGCTTCTCTCTCTTGTCTTGGTGCGAAGAAGAACCACTGCTCTGTGTCTCCACGGCATAGTTCCCCTGAAAACCCTGCATCAAATGCAACAAGGTCAGGACACCTACTGCTACTAAACCCATTTCCATTAAGCAGTGACTTGAAAATATAATTGAGTGAATGGAGGAGCATACGTGGAAGATGACACGGCTCTATGTTGTAGATGTCTACGACAGGAATAACACGGTGTAGGTCCTGTCTTTTCCCTTCCAACTTGTTGCGCAGATAGAAGGTAACAAGTTCTTCCTCTGTTGGGTAGAACCGAAACCCAGGTGCTAGTTCCTCCATTAAATCAATCGTCTTGCTATTATTGTTAACTGTGTTTGGTAGATCTATAATTGCCATGAGTTGCGATTACATGGAAGTATATAAAGATGGAGATCCAGAGGTACGGACGAGGTTGACGCAGGCAATTGACGAGTGAAATAAGAAAATTTTGGCAAAGCATAGTGATTGGTGGATACTTCGACGCGGTTGCCCAGATTATTATCCGATTATAATGTGGATGTGTCCTCACGCTAGGTGACACGATATGCTTATCAGCCTATCAAATTCTACCTTGAAACGGTCAGCTGTACTGTAGTCCTCACTACTCTCTTTTTCTGCCAAAACATTGATTGTTTAAGTCCTTCTAAAATGGTTATTTATGTTATGCTATGTTTTAAATTTTAATTTTTTTTGCAATTTTCATAATTTCATTAGTTTTTATAAACCAAAATGACCAATTATTTTTAATCATTCTTTAAGATTTTCAATTTTATTTAATTTAATCCCATTTTAACCTCTTTCCACTTTAAAAGTTTTAAAAACATTGATTTCAAGGCACGTGTACGACCCGCTGACGCATTCCTTCGTTTATTTTTTTAATATAATCACCGCTGGCAGCAATCAAAAACCAGAATTTTCTAACCGGTAAAAAGACAAAAACCACCGGAACATTTTAAGAAAACCTTTTAAATTTTAGAATTCTCCGACAAAAATTCTACTTGAGTAAAAATGTTTAGTATTAAAAAAACTAATAAAAAATATTCCTTTATCTTCCTTGTCTCATCAACAATCACCATCTCCTGTAATAACTTTGACAAGGTATTGCCACGAAATTCTGAATTTGTCATCACTGGCTATCGGTAACTATCCTCTTCATAGATCTCCTAGCGTCTTGGATGTTTTATTAGGTGGCTGTTTCATCGCAATAGTTTAAGCTGTTGTGTGAGGTCAATTTAATTGGTTTTATATATTCACTAACACACCCTTTCAAGTGAAAGTCCTATCTTGTGCTAAATAATAGGTGGGTGGTAGGATTTGAACTTACGACCACTTGATCATAAAAGCTCTGATACCATATTAAATGACCGTTTCACCACAATAATTTAAGCTATTGTGTGAGATTAACTTAATTAATTTTATATATTCACTGGGAGGCGTAACCTTCTTATGGAGTATACGTCAAATCTTTGGCTGACTAAATTCTTAGGCTATTTTGACGGGAGTTAAGATCTTTTGTAACTCTACTATGTTTCAACCTGTTTTTGATTATATCTGTTTACTAGTAGAACAACGTTATTTTGGGGCCAAAAACAGGATTAGAACAAAATAACAGACAAAAAATCTGATCTCATTTTGATGTACTATTTTTTTCAACCATTTTTCCTATTTAACTCAAGATAAAAAAACAGTTTTTTTTTTCATGAATACAGTGCTACCACCTGTGAGTTGAAATGGCTATTAGCCTCTTTGAGGGTGCAACACAAAGGACCCATGTACATATTTTGTAATAGTCAGGCAATCATGCATTTATCAGCAAATCTAGTCTTTCATTGGAGGACAAACATATAGAGTTAGATGGTCATTTTGTTCGGGTTGAGCTTCAATGCAATAACATTGCCACATCCTATGTCCACACCTACAAAAGGGCTCGCACACAGAAGTTTTGACCTTTCCTTGACAATTCGGGCGGTGTAACACAAAATTCCGTCAGATTGACATCAATCTGATGGAAGCATTGTTAGTAGCGGAAACAATTTAATTTATTTATGCTGTTTGTCAACACTAATAACCCTAAACTGGAAAAGAAATTTCCAATCAAAGCATTTCCTCATTACGACTGTCAATTGAAAACAAACGTCTGATGTCAACTTATGCTTCAGTGTATGATTATTTGGAACTTTCTTCGGTGCGAAATTGATATCAACTCACCATTTGACTAGCCATAATGTGTTGGGTGAGGTCTATAAAACATGTAAAAAGTCTACATCGACTCCCTTGTATCCAATTTTAAGGGAAAGAAGATGAAAAAGAATTAATGCAAATATCTCTATGTATATTATTAGTTTTCAATCTTATGTATTGTAATTTAAATTGAGATATTCATATAATACAATTGATCAGCACCTAAAAAACAGGATTAGTGAATGATATAATATAACTTATCCATAGATGTAATTAAGAAGAAGTCATGAGAAAAAGACTGGAAGAAAATAAGACAAGTAGTCTCTTTAATTGATGTTTTGGGATGATAACACGTAAAAAATCTGAGTTCCCAATCATTTTCGCGACCAAGTCTTGGCTGTGGGATGCATCGGTCCACACGGTACTTCTGTCCAAGCTTTTACGCTTTCTTTCTTTTGTGCATTTTGACTTGTTCTTGACCCCAGATGTCTACGAGTATTTGATTCAAAAAGGTCAAAAAAAAGAAAAATCATTCATTTTTAAATTATTATAACGCGATTGTAATTTTTAATTAGAATTTTTATGGCAAGTTTTGCTCTTCATAATACAATTGGCAACTATGCCCTTCTTGCTTAAGTCATTAAGCCTTGTGCCTTGTAGTTAGGTACAATAGCATGCTTAACATTTTATAAAATCTAGTGAAAAATATTAAAGATTATTACACACGAAAAGGGAAAATTGAAGCATGGGGGTAGTCAGGTAATTTCGATGGTCATTATAAAGTGGTGACAAGTAATAGGTGTTGCGGCGGTGGGGCAAAGAAACAAATATTTGAGAGAGTCTAAACTCTAAACTGGAACCCAACTCGGGGTTAGGGGCGATGGATCGGTGCTATGATCCTGTGACGCATGTCATGATGACAAAAGTATAACGCCAGGACCTATGACTTGGTCTCGGACATATTTCTCAAATTGCAATCGTATCGTATAATATATATACTGTTTGGGTCGGTTATGTTAAGTTCAGGCTTATGTCCGGGCCTACTCATCCGTAGCCCGTCTATAGGTGTTAGTTTCACATGTAAACATAAAGATCTACGAAGAGACCTAAACCTAACATGAATACCATATATAAGGTACTATTTCGCCATGATACAGGTACGTGAATACAACCCTAGTTTTCCCCTGATCGGTGACCACTACCTCCTCTAAAAAACTAACTTGAGCGTCGAAGGGGCCTTCCGGGAAATAACCCCCGGCGTGCCTTCTTTGTTTTGCAGGTATTCAGCAACCAAAACCTCAGAGACATGGATCCGAATAGCACCGTCCCAACCCAGCAAAATCTGGTAGAACCAAGTGTGATCTAGAAATCACCTTTCTCCACTATCATTCTAGTGGAAATATGGGTAAATTGATTATTGATGATAAAATGCAACATTTCAATCATATCTGGATTAAATGCAATCATAATTATACCATTATAGTGGTTTTGGTGATTAGAGATTAAATGCTAATGCTTCCTAAAATGATTCGAGTACTTACTTCCCTTTTAACTTAATTTCTAAAAGTAGCATCATAAGAGGTTTAATAAGAATCTTATTGGCAATAGAAAAGATATCACAAAGGGAACAAAGACAAATGGCAAGAGCAGGTCTAACACTCATTGGCTTTGACTCACTCTCACCTCTTCCCTTGGTTAGATCCCTTTCTACTTTTTTTTCCTTGGCTTTGTGACCTTTTTTCTTGCGTGGTCCTGTCCTTTACTTGAGACTGGTGCTCATTTTCTCTGGTTTTCCTTTGCATGCTTTGGCTTGCATGCCTTTAGTTTCTTTAGCTTCTCTTTCCTATTAACGTAATTGAGTCTTTTTTTCTTGAACTGGTTTTCGCTTTATACTTTTTACCATTTTTTGGAATAAATTTTTGACTGAGCTTCTTTGACAATTCTTTTATTTTCTTAATAGTGTCTCTCTTTTACAACACATACATTTTCTACAATTGAGTTCCCTCCTTTGCCATTTCATCCAAGCTCTCTACTCCTAAGCTCTAAGAATTCTTCCCTGCCTATGATTGCCCCTGGTCTAGAGGAAACTAAGGATATCTCACCACATCTTGCTCAGTAATGAAATAGCTAGAAACAAGTCCTTGGTGATCATTTAGACCTCTCCCTCCACTACTGTCCACCTTTTTTGCTTAATGGAAGAGCCATCATCACACTAGAAATAGAAATTCTTAACGAAGGGGCGTGTGGTTGGGAAGTAACCCTTGCTGGGTTCTCTATAGACCGTTGACCTCTGTACCTTTTGAAAGTAGTTAAAGAGGGCCCCTAGCATGTGCTCTAGTACCCTTTGTTCCTACAAGCTTGGAAACTTGGTATTTTGTTAGAGAATGTGAAACATCAAAATATCCCTTCATGGATTAATATTCATAATGTACCATTCGAGTACCAAGCTACACAAAGCTTGAGCATGCTTGCGAGCTACCTCGACAAAACATTATATATGGATGAGAACACTGCAAGGAGATGTCACATTGGATATGCCCACATTTGCACAAGTGTTGACATTTCTAAGGAACTATTGGAAAACATTCCCATCATAAGGTTAGGACCTAATAATACACTCTTTGAAGATAGGCTCACAGTCTTATACGAACAAAAATCGTCCCTTAAAGTTTAGGGGAAAGCATGGAAACCTAGAGGGAAAGTTTTCAAAAAGGGTGACTATTGGGAACTTATAAAGTTAAATGGGGAGGAAAGTCAGAAGGAGATCACTCTAAGAACTATGGTTGCTCTAAATCCAATGGTGAATAAGGCTATTCAGGTATCATATGAAGTTATAAAATTCCTTACTTACATTAGCAATGAGATACCTAAATCCTTAACATAAATGAAGAAATAATGGAAAAAAAGAAGAAGATGCAACTACTATCCCTTAACATATTGAGAAGAACTTGCCCAATGAGGATGAAAAAATAGATGAGCAGCTCCAAAGAGTGTAAATAATCAAAATCGTAAAAAAGCTCATTTAAAATGACAATAGTTTCTTATAATGTATAAGCATTAAATTACCCAATGAAGCTTAATGCATTGAGTGATTTTGTCTTTAAGGAGAAGCCTTTGATTGTTAGCCTTTTAGAAACTAAAATCAAATTGGAGAACTTGAATAAAATGAATAGTTTGGGTTCCCAGTTAAGGACAATCTCAAATCATCAATATCATGATTTTAGTAAAATTATCATTTTCTATAATTCTAATTTAGTTAAGCTCAAAACTTTTGAGGCAAATGAGTAAGTCATACATATGAGAGTACAATTCTTAATGGAGTATGTAACTGTGTATGTCTCCTTTGTGTATAGGTTTAACATGGTTTTGCAAAGAGTCGAAGTATGAGGAAGTAGCTTGAAGAGGATGAAGGGAGTTTGTTGTGGTCTTTGGTTGATTTGTGGAGACTTTAACTCCACTCTATATAGGACAGAGGCTGATGGTAATTGTAATTTGGAGAATTATACTTAAGATTTTCTTAATTATGTTAAAGATATAGAGCTGACTAACTTGAAGTATAAGGGCCATTTATTTACCTAAAGCAACAAGCAAAGCTTAGGCTAGTCCATTGGGAAAAGTCAGATAGGGCTCTAGTCAACCTGAATTGGTTAACTAACGTCCCTAAAAGCATAACTAGCTTTTTGGATCCACTATTCTCTAACCATACAGATGTCAAAATTGATAATTTATTTCATAAGGTTAGTAAAAAGTCTCCTTTCAGGTTTAATAACTTTCTTGTTCATGTTAATGGTTCTTATAAAGCTATTAATAAACGATTGGAAGCTCACTTTTAAGATACTAAATAGTTTATTTGTGTCCAAAAAGTCAAAAGTAGTAAAAGGGAAATTATAAAAACTCAAAGCCAAAAAAACTCTAAGCACAAGAATAGAGATAGATAAAACTAAAAAAAATTAGTTTCCACTTAAAAATTTCTTGCCATAAATCTTAGAGACCCAAATCATTTGAATGAGAAAAAGCTCTCTCCAAAGAAATCCTCAAAAGTAGTCAACAATGACAATTCTCTTATCCAGCAAAGATCTAGAGTAAATTAGATCAAGGAGGAGGATAGGTGTACCATATTCTTTTTTAACTCCTTGAGTGCAAGGAAAAATATTAACAGGATCTGCTCCATGACTTTGCCAAATGGGAGAGTTATCAGTAATCAAGAGGGGATTTAGAGGGAATTTTTTTTATTTCTATAAAGATCTTATTGGAACTAACTTTGAATCAAACTCTTCAGTGGAGACTCTTAGCTATTTTATTTCCAAGAGGCTTTCGAGTGGAGAAGCAAAAAATCTCATTAAGTCAATAGAGGAATCTGAAATAGAAAAGGTTATCTTCCAAATGAATGGAATTTGGGGTTATAGACCATATGGATTGAATGGCCACTTTTTCCATAAAACTTGGTTAAAGAAAGGACCAATAGTAAAGGAAGTGATTCATGAACTTTTTTAAATAGAGTATTGCTCTAGGAGATTAACAAAACCTATATATGTCTTGCTTTTAGTTCCTTAAATCCTGCTACCTCTAGAGAATTCAGGCCTATAGGTTGCACTAATTTTCTATATAAGATAATAGTAAAGCTCCTAGCTAACAAACTAAAGTCAGTGTTTGATTCCATCATAAGTGGAAACTAGGGAGCCTTCATGAGGAACAAATAGATAGGGAACAACATCCTGATTGTCTAGTTATTGAAAGAACATACTAAGAAGAAATTCCCTTTAAATTGATCTATAAAGGTTGATTTTCATATAACATTTGATTGTGTGAGCTGAAAATTCCTACTTCAATTGTTATAAATGTTGGGATTCCTATATATATTCATAAATTGTATTAGAGTTTACATCACTTCAACCTCCTTTGGTATACTTATAAATAGGGCACCAACTAAGACTTTTAAAGGAGCTAGGGAACTTAGACATAGGGATTTCGTATCCCCATATCTCTTTATAATCTATATGGAAGCTTTATCATAGTTGGTGAATTACAATATTGCTAAGGAAGTAAAGTTAAAATATCATACAAAGTGAAAGTTTCTTTAATTAACTTATGCTTTGTTGATGACCTTATACTTTTTGTAAAGCTCACTTATCAGTGTGACTCTTAATGGAGACTCTGCTTCATTTTAAAGCCTTATCAGGCTTAAAAGTGAACCTCAACAAGAGCCACTTTGTGCATACATCCAGTGCTAATCACCTAGCAACTAAAATTGCAAAAATAATAAGTATGTTAAGGTAGTTTATACTATTGATGTATTTGGCTTCCTATAATAACTAGAAGACTTAACTTTAATAAATGTATAACTTTGATTGAAAAGATTCAGAAAAGTATTTGTTCTTAGACAAATAGAGCTTTATCCTATAGTGGAAAACTTCAACTATTAAAGGCAGTGATTAACTCTATGCATATATATTGGAGATCCCATATCTTTCTATCAAAGAATCTAATAAAAAATTGAAAGGACGGTGAAAAAGCTTTTATGGACCAATTTAGAGACTAATTATGGGCATGTAAAGTGAATTGACTATCATATGTAAGCCTATGGATGAAGGAGGGTTGAGATTAATTTCTATCAAGTGTAGCGATAAAACTCTAATGATGAAAAGAGGGTGGAGAATCCTGATTGAAAAGGAACTTTATGGATAAAGTGGCTTCTAGTTATATTCTCAAAGGGACAACTATATGGGCTATAACTTCAGGACCGTCTTATCTTGGTTCTTCACTCAACTATTGAAGTTAAGGGACTTAGTGGAAACATGCATCACTTCTAGGTTCAGTAAGGAAGACAAACCTTTGCATAGTATGACAATTGGACTAGACAAGGGGCACTAAATCATCACCATGAAACAGTTAGTGCGACCTTTGCCTTAAGTGATAATCTACTTAGTGTACTAACTAGATTATACTAACTAGATTATCGCTTAAGGCAAAGGTGAATTTCTTAATATTTGAAGGACATTGGCTTGATCCTCCTGCAGAATATGACGTGGTTCCTGGCTATGCCCATAATTATGCTCTTGAAGATTCCTATCAATGATATAATATTCCATTCGTTCAACTCTCTAACAGATTTTGTAGGTAAAAGCTTCAAGGGAAGGACCAGTTGTGGGATGGAGCAAGATTGTCTAGAATAAACACCTTAAACACAGTACAAGTTTCCTACTCTGGTTAGCATTGCAAAAACATACTTAGTAAATTGGATAAAATGAGTTACTTGAGCCTATTAGGGGCTTTTATATTGTGTCTAAAAGAGGATGAGACTAGAGACCACTTGTTTTTTGAATACAACTACTCAAAGGAAATATGGAGAGAGGTTAGGGGACTTTATCATTGGAATGTTGATTTAAATTCCTTAGTTAATATTGTCAATTGGCTTCAATATCATAAGAGCTCTTCTAAAGCAACTAAGGCTACTTATGTCATTGTTACGGATTATGTTTCTATGAGATATAAAGGGAGAGAAACTGAAGGAGATTTGTGAGGAAAGAAGGGTAAAAATATAACATGCTAAAAGATATAACCTCTAGTATAAGGGAACAGATTATAACATGCAACTTTGTTAATTATTATAAACAAAATCTAGTTAACTTTTGGAGTATCTAAAGTTATCTCTCAAAGGCTTCCATAAGTTTTATTATTTTTCATATGTTTGGGATTGTACAGCCATATATTGGAGATTATATATGTAACACCCCACTCCCGCATAACCCGAACCCGACATCGATGGTGATATCCGAGTCCGTGTCCCGCGAGGGTGGCGTGCTACATCGCTTAGTTCGTCAAAAACTCAATATAAAACTTTTTTTTCCAAATGTACGTGAAAAATCAATAATCGCAACTTTGGGTCCACTCTTATTCAGAAACATTTCCATTTATAGCAGTTGCCAATTTTGTTTTTCATATACTAGAATTTCGATTTGCACATTCCAAAAAAAACAAATCACATTACACTATGATCAATCGCTTTTACAAACTTTTTTCCAATCGGTAGGTTATACACATCAAAATATATTCCAATACACTAATTACAATACTTTGCGAAAAATACAATCCAGTGCGAAAAGAAAAAGACACAAGGCAGACGCGGACCGACTTCCAGCTTTCCCTTGTATGCAGTAATTATACTCCCGTTTACCGAACGGGGTATTCTTCAAATCTTGAAAAATAATTGCAAATTTTGGGTGAGTTTTGCGAACTCA
>JAOSBP010000206.1:34058993-34069545 GCA_027563825.1 Erythroxylum mucronatum
CAGAATGATGTGGAGAGCAAGCATCACGCAAATAATATGCTGAGGTATTGGAAGACAAATATAAGGTAACATTGGAAAAAAAAAAAAGAGGGGGAGGGGGGGAGGTGGGGAAGTTTGTTAATGAATAAATTGTCAGGAGAGAATCAACCTCTCAAAATGTTGATAGGAGTGATGCAACCAGTTGAATAGCTGTTTATCCTTTTTCATTCAATAAAATCAATCTACAAAGTGTCATCTATTACACTGATCTATTGTTCTTGTTCTTGACAACTGTTTCTTTTGTGATTGTTGTTGTGCTTGATCTTCATTTCTGCAGCCCAGTCCGTAGGAACTCTCGGTTCCTATCAGGCTTCTATTCAATGATTTTACAAATAATTCGCATGATAATGTTGCTCTTGAGATCTTAAGGAGAACAGAAGAACCTGCAAGTAAAGAAGTTGAACAGAACGTAAAAGAGAGACACACACGAAAGGATGCCACTATTAAGGTGACGATACAATAGTATGTCCGGACTATACCGCCGTCCACCCTTTACACGCCAATGGAATAGTCGTATGGTACTTCAGAGATTCCAGGCAATCTTTTAAGTAAAAAAACACATATAGAAGTTGATATTCAGGGTAAAGATGTCTGATACGCTGCTTTCACACATCAGCGTAAAATGTGGCCCTCGCATGTTACCAAACAAGCTCCTGATCGTAGGGTCCAATTAAGTTCAAACGTGAGATAAGTTCAGGCATCCGAATTAGAATTCGTACTTTCCAATAAAAAAAAAAATCAACATGCGTGTTAAAAAATGGCAAGGCTCTAGTCATGCTGAAACAAGTATCCGCGTGCAAATAAGAGAGATATTGTTATACCAAATCAAAACAGCAATACATATAGTTACTTCGTACGATTTTTGACCACAGCTAATTGCTGAAAGTATTTATTTTATTAAGAGGCACAACGGCTCAAGCTTGAGATCAGTGCCTAAATAACGGGTACTTCTCAGTTTACATAACTATCCAATACCGAGCAAGTGGAGAATGCATTGACAAAAATGCCAGGTATAGTAGCAAACTTTCCAATTATAACAGCCTGCATTACACCATCTGTCACAATAACTACAACTTACAGCAACCAAGAAGAAGGTTAACATGCTCCAATCACACAGAATTATCAGCAATCCTGACAGATGCATGGTTTAATTGGCTAACACCAGTTGAGAACAGAGAAACAAAAGTAAATACTTCAGTCAGGGAGTGCAGTTCCACGCTCAAGATTGTTCTTGATCTCCAAAGTGTACTTCCCAAAGGCTCTTTCAATCTTCTTGTTGAAATGCTCATTACGGTCATTGATTGAATCGATGTCCTTTTCTTCATGAAACCTCCTCCTTCGGCTAAATGATTGGCGCTTCTCCTCCCGGTCCTTGAGTTCTTTTACCATCCTGTCAATCTTCTCCTCAGAGGTTTTTGGTGCCTGCATGATTCAGGCAGAAAATACGTTACTTGATGGCCCTGAATTTACAACTAAACAGAGTCAGCAATTTCACAAAGCAGTACCTTCCCGTACTGAAGGCTTGAGGCTTCACGATAAAAATCCGGATCAGCTTCTTTCATCTTCTTATAGTCCTCCAAGTCAACCTCAACATTCTTAGTTCTCTTTTTATATGCATTGTAGAGCGTCTTCTGATTGAAAACTGTTGCCAATAAACATCAAAGTCATGATCTAAGCAGAAAATAGTTAATCATATGCAGCTCCAATGAAGCCATTAAAAAGCATAGCAACCTCTAGTTCACACATAAGCTGTAGTTTACTGAATCAGGTGGCCCTACCATTTGATACATGTCAATATGGTTACATAAGGCGTTAAAAAGATGCACCATTATGCATAAGTATATGCATGATCCAAGAATCAAATGTGTAATCAAAGAGACACATCAAATCAAAGTACAAGCAGAGATATGGAAGTACCATCCCAACCAAAAGGAGCTGGATCCTTTTCCCATTTCTTATACTTTGCTTCAGCTGCCTCTTGTGTATCCAGCATAAATGCTTTTGACATATCCAATCCATTTGCATCCAGAAGTTTGCCTATCTTTTTCTTCCTGTCCTCGAACCATTTTTGCTTGGATATACCCCTTGATTCTGCGGGTGGTTCCATTTTTTTCTTTTCAGCAACCATTGCTGTCTGGTTGGCTTTTCGTGCCTGATTCTGCTTGTAGCCATAAACCATCATTGTTTGGAAAAATATGTAAATTCAAATGGCAAAACCAGATTACAACAGTCGAAAAGGAGCAAAGGAAGGATTGTAAGCATAAAAGTCTAAATTACCATCTTAAGCCTCAACTCAAACAATTTCTTCTGCCTGCCTGTGAGGTTTGTAACATCTACTTCCTCCTTTTCCTGGACAGATTCATTGTCATCATCTTCAGAACTTTCTTCAAAACTTGGTCCACCAACATGCTGCTCCTCAGCTTCATCAAGACCATGCACAATGGTCTGATTACTGCCATTTTTACCTTGTACATCATCTAGCAAAGAGTAGATAGGCTTCAGTAAGGATTATAACAGCTGCATAGAAACCATATCACGGCACTCTTGTAATAGAGTACAAGAAGTTCAAAATCAAAAGTAATATCTTGCAAAGATTTAAGAGCACAACTTTCTCCAAATAGCCCTAACCAAGAAAGGGTATATTTTTCCCATATACTCTCCAGCCTGAGGCAACCATCAAGCATAACCTAGCTCACTAGCCAAGATATGATATTGGAATCTCCAAAAGTATCATGCCTGATAGACAATATGTCAAACAATACCATCAATTGAACCATATCAGTCAAGATTGCCAGATAATCCAAGAGGCTAAAGGAAAGAGTCAACCTTATATTACAGTGCAGCAAAAGTGTTTTCTTTTCAACCACATACATGGACTACGAAAAGCCACAGTTACTTGGCGCAAGACATAAAGAGCAAAGATATGAGGCACACACCTAACTCACTTCTATCTGTACGTGCCTGAGCTTCAGCAATTTTCCTGAAGCAATACTCAACGCATTCATGGTAAGGATTAGAAGCATTTATACAATCCGGGTGTACTCTCCTTTCTCCAGCCATCTTTTGCAAACTTCAGTTTTCCTCTCTTTTTTTTCTTCTTGTACACCACTGCAGTCACCATAAATCACAATCAACACAACAAAACCCATTTCAATTAATTTAACAGAAAAATAATTTTAAAAAACACAGCAGCGTCTTATTGTGAAAAGAGTTCATGTTTAGGGATCAATCAACTTGACCAGTTCCTTCAAACACGGGAGAAGTTCTGAACTCGCAATTATTCCAACAAAAATTGACATCAAAGACATAAACTTTAACAAAAATACTTAATCCCCAATCAAGAAGAGACAAGGCAAATACGAAAAGCTCAAAACAAAAACAAACTGCGGTCTACAACCCCAAACAATCAACGCACTTGTGTTACATAAACCTTAGAAGAAAAATCGGTGGATTCACGTACCTGCTAGAAAAGATTATTGCGACGGCAAGAGAGAAATAGAGAAAAGCGCGTACTTTTGTGGGATTCAAAAGCGTTTCAAAATCAGTTGAATCCCAAGTTTGCTTAATCCTTAACCAACTAGACGACAACCAACCTTTGTTTTGCAGGTTAACCTTTCCCTGTCTCAACAGCATAATTTTCTAAAAGATGTTATTGGGAGGTTCGACTTACCCCTCCGGCCCAAATCCAGTTCAATGGCCCACACATTTAAACAATTCCTTCCACTTCAATCCAACTTTCTTTGTATTGAAACTTTTTGCGCAAAAAAGACTAGGCGAGAAGGAGTACTTTATCATTTAATTAGCGACGGTCCCGTTTTGCGGGAGTTTGGAAAGAGCCATAATATATGTATTTTTTTTAATATTTTCACACAAAAAAAAAATGTAGTTTGAACTTGTAATTTTATAGTTATAAAAGAAACAACTTTGCTAGTTTTTTAGATTAATACATTGAAAATTATTGTTATTAAATATTCACAAATTAAGTCCTAATTATTAAAACTTAATAATACACATTTATATTATAGATAAGTCTGTAAAAATTTATCAATTATAATGTTATTATTAAAATTCATTAAATAAACATTAACATTAAGAATTAATTAATAAATATTAGAATGTTGAAATTTTATTTAAATTTTTATAAAAATCTTAAATTTGAATCTATCATCATTTCACGTTTTAGATTTAGTTGAATCCGATTCTTAACTTGATTACCGCAAAGCAGCGACAAGGAGTAAAAAACAATTGACATAATACAGGATTCAACTAAAAGCTTCACATGAGACTGCAAAACACATAAGCAAAGCCAAAAGGGTAAGGTACAGATCAACTCTGGTTTACAACAAATGAAACAGCATAATTCTGCAGAATCACAATAACTTAGCTTTAACTACATTTGCTTCATACAACTTGCTAACAACTACTAACACATGCAAACATAATGCTTAGTATCATCATCTCATGCAAGGACTAGCTATATCAATGCCTAACGAGATATCAATTAGTTTTTTGCCATCTCAGTCAGTTGCATTACAAGACATCATCTCCCAGGGGTTTGAACTGAATCTTTTCGACCTTTGAATTGATGGACAAAAGAGCTTCACTCAATTGGGAAGATTCTAGCTCAAGCTCATTCAATCTAGCAGTTGCTTGAGCAATTCTTGTCTTGGTATCAGCAACTGCCTTTTCTTTCTCTTCCAAATCCTTTGTCATAGATTCTAGTTCTCTCTTTGTTGACTCCATAGCCTGAATACAGTTGATTCTTGATGCCTCAGTGGTTTGATGCTGGTTATTGACCTCCATGGCTTCTGCAAGTTGACTGAGTATGCCGCAAAGCCAACTCACATCAATTCCTGCAGACTCTACATCTTTAAGAACAGCCAACATTTCCTTAATTTTGGACTTTGTCAACTGCTTGAAAGGAGTGGACTGCAGTTCCTGAACCACAGAGCAGAGACATTCTAAATAATAAGCACGAAGTGAAGTTGACTCCAACCGGCAATTGGCTGCTATGTCTCCATATTTTTCAAAAATCAACCCCAGAATAGAGGCCACATTTGCTCTCACATGATATTTTCCTACTGGGACACAGGAATCAGAAATAACAGATCGTATCTCATCCCCGTCACTGTCTTCTGAAGCATGAGAAATGCCTGAAAAGGAGAAGTCCATGGACTTAATAATTGAACCGGTAGTAACTTCTTCCACATTATCTGCAACTGGAGAAGAAGTTTCTTTAGGTGATATATGGTCTCCTTCCTGTTCAATTGGTGGACCTATAGCAAAGCAACTCAAACTAATCCTGGCAGGAGTTTTGGGTCCATCAGGCTTCCATAAAGGGAAAGATAAACAGAAAACAAAAGGTAAGTAAATGACATGCATAAAAATAAGACTTTTCACAAATGAGACAGCAAGAGAGCTACCGTAATATGCCCTGATACAGGCATTATTTCAGAAGATTGAACTTGCCCTTGGTCAAAGGAATGATTCCTGGAGTGACTTTCCTCAGAAGGATGCAGAGAGGAAGAGAAAGATTGGCTGTTCTCTGATCCCACCTTCTTTTCCAGAGAATAAGGTGAACGAGGTGATGGAGTTCCATTTGGATATGGTGACTGGATATTATTAGCCACTTCTGCAGACTTTGGCTGGGACTCGGATCGCTTCTGCTTTCTTCCAAAACTGTCAAGTTTGAGGAAGCCTGCAATTAAAGTAAATCAATGAGCAACTCACATCAAACCGTTGGCTAAAATCAGGATTTATACTAGGGAGATGAGGATCGCCAAACCCTATAGGTTTTTACTATTTCTAAACATTATGCTTATAGTAAACTTGATTTAAACAACACAATTATTCTCTCTCTGTCTCACACACACAAATGGAGAAATCCAAGGACATATGTATTGCGAGATAACTTTACAGAACACAAAATATGCTGCCTCAAACCCTGTTTACTGCTAAACTCATGGGCTATAGTAGAGACTAAAGAATACAATGGTATACATTCTTTCACTAAGCACAAGAAAGTTCAATCATGGCTTTCCTAAAACCTTGATTTTGATGATCCACAACAGAATGTACAAATTTCAGTACCTATACCAAATCTTTTTCCATTGAGTGACAAGAATGACATCCTTTCTGCTTAAGGAGAGGCCACATATCCTCTTTGCCACTCCTATACAGTCCTTTTAAGTGTGACTGTTGTTTCAATTATGATGTGGTTATGCAATTTCTACAATCACTTCACTGCATTCTCCACTTTTCCGTTCAGCCTAAGCCTCTCAACCCCAACTGAACATTGTTTTTTAATCTTTTCAAAGAATTCTCTCCAGATAGTCCAGTAAAAGGATGTCATTTTGAGAAGGGGAAAGAACCTGATTTTTTTCCAATCCCCTGACGATCTGCTTCAGCATTTTTGTAATCACAATATTTGTTACACTCATGGAAGGGGTTAGATGCTTTAGGGCAAGATTTGCCTGTCCTTCTTCCTCCATCCATGCTTTTGGTACCATCTTTGGTAACGTAGCGCTTATCTAGATAGAGAAAATGATGAAATCAAAAGAAGATATTACACCTTGTTTTAGGAGATATTACAAAACCCCACTACTCAAACATTTATTAGTCCAGTAAGGAGCAATAAACCCTGTCTCTCCATAATCTCATACATTTCATGGTGGTTGAGGCTTGAGGATAAAGATAGATGTGACATACAAATTCAGAAGAAAAAAATTAAGGAACAATAAACCCTATGCTTAGAAGCTAAAGCTGATTGATGTTAAGAGAAACGACTGCTGTGGTAAAACTGCAAAAGTCATAATCAGATTCCAATCCAACTCTTAATCAGATCCCAGTCTAACTGACCAAGCTAAGTAAGAAAGTGAAAAACCATCTCTCAGCTAAATCTCCTTCAAAGCTTGCTTTCTGCAGTTCGAGAAAAGATTCTAAAGCAAATACTAGCTAGAATACAGGCACCTATAAATGGATTCATGACAATCAAGACAGAGAACTATAAAAGCCTGAAGAACTTGTTGGCTTTAATTGGGTAAAAAAATTGTTAAAATTGAAAACCCCTCTCATCATAGAATAAAACACAAAAGCAGAATCTTCCAAGATGGTAATAGGAGTAAGTACCTGACTTTTTCTTTTCTTTCCGTCCCTGGCCTTGTGCTATTTGCTCCAGGCAAGCCACCCCGCATTCATGGTAAGGGTTGGCAGCATTTACGCATTCTGGATGTACCCTCCCATTGTAAGCCATCTCTCTATCAGCTTCTAGCACTGAAACCAAAGCAATATGATCAGTTCACATAACAGATAAAAAAGAGAAAGAAAACAACTTTGGCTATCTTGATTCTTCCACTATTTTGAGGTTGGTTTTCCAAATCTGAACAGAATTGGTACCTATTTCCAAATTGAAATTCGTGAGTTAAAATTGGATGAGGACTATTCTCAAATTACCAAAACAAACAATCAAAATATTAAAGCGACACTTTAAAGAATCTTTTTGCCTCCATTATCATAAGGACCCTGAAAATTTCACAGATAGCAAGACTAATAAACAATAGTCGATCACCCGGCAAGCATCAAAGAGAGAAAGATGTCCAAAAGACATTTTCTCAGAAACAACTAAGAAACCCGATACGCACCCAAGAATTTGGATCCTTTCCCAAAAGCCGAGCTCAGTTGAGGTTAGAAACTACCAAACCGCGTTCAGGACTTGTCAATAAACGACAATTATCTTTAAAACACCAGATCTCAATACTTAATTTCTCTTGCTTATCCACTTTTCAGGGAAAAATCAAATCAGAAATCGGAGAAAGGATGACTAATCCTACAAAAAAGAGTAATTGCAAGCTGCTCATTTATCAGGCATCATTGAATGAAATTTTTTCAACCCAAAAGTAAAGGTAACCTTTTTAGAATAACTTTCTCCGTTTATCCTACCTTGCTTAACCTCTTTATTAATCTCTCCAAGCAACCAAAGAAGGAAGGCCACAAAAATAAAACAAATGATAGAAAATGCCAGATTCTAGAAAATTCTGATTGCGAAGAACAGTACTTACGGGCAAGCAAATGCATGCAAAAACTTGTAAAACAGATATCAAAAGAGAAAGGAAAGGAAACCCACAACAACAAGTGGATATCAGGACTTGGAGAAAGAGAAACTAAGAAAGTTAATCAGAGAAATTACACTGGCTCCGGCCGTATGCATTTGACTATTCTCTTCTATGCACACCTTCTTTTAGTATTTAATGTCACCATCTTTGAAAAAAGAAAAGCTGTTATCTTTTCAGTTTGTCCACATGTTTGACCACCGCGAACTGATGAAAACAGTGAGAACGAGTTTACATGGTAGTAACTGATTTAGAATTCACCTAACCCATTTGCAGAGAAACAAGGGCACATGACACGTGCTTTTGGTTGAAATTGTGAGGTGAGCTACACCTCCTTTTAATGCTGTTTGTGGTTAGTAGTTGGCCTCTTTTCATGGGATCAGATTTTTTGGCATCAGACAACGAGGGTGGATTAATTGGTCCAAGTTTCTCACTTAAGACTCTCTCCTAAAAGGAAGTCTTGAGTTCGAGTCACGCCAAAGGAAAGGAAATAGGCATGTTCCTATTGATGATCCTCTAGCCCCTGGGCACAGCTTCTTGATCGAATCAATTACGGATGCCTCGTTTCCAGCGGCAATGTGAGAGTTGGAGCTACTAGGGAACCTGGAGACTGATAGGAACCTGATGCTGAGCAGAGGAGCTAGTGATCAATCATCAGCTGAACAATCAAGTATGTGAAGACTCCTTGCGCACAGAAATGTACAGGCTACGTAAGAACCTGAGGAATCTTGGAGCTCCAAATTTATATTCTCTAGGCTCTTGGGGTGAGATTGTAGGAACTTAGAATTAATCTGGCTAAGCCAAAATACCTAACGTAATCTTTAAAAACAAAGATTTTGTGGCACCAGATTTTCTGTTTTAGTTTTAAAGATTTTTACTTTCATGCAGCTGTGTTCTGTGGTTGCGCCATTTGTCTTCTCCTCGTGAGTTTTTTGATGTGGAATCTACGCTGTACGCAACTCAAGTCCTGATTGATTTGATATGATGAGATTGGCGTCATCCCTATAAAATTGGATGGCTGTCTTGTTAGTTGACCATTAAACGTTGAAGTATCAGTTAAATTGTGAGAAATTTTTTTCTATCAACTCAAATTAAGATTGTGAGAAAAATATTATAATATCAAGATAGATACTGGCATCCTAAGGCAGGCCTTAAATATGTAGCATTCAATGCATTTAGAAGCTTCCCATTGGGTCAAATACCCGTTTGATACTCCAATATCCATTGACATAGCAGCTTCTAGATAACCGTGAGTAATTCCATTTTTTTAAGCATGAAGAATCGATTTTTCAAAGTTGACAAAACTAAATCCGGAGAATTCGCGAACAATTTATGACAATAATCACTTGGTAATGATGCAATATGAAGGGTAGTCATTAAACGACGGCCGTATACTTCTTGTTTGTCTTCCCTTGAATTGAATGATTAAACTAAAACAAGAAGATTATTATCACGTGAACATTGAGTGGAAAAGGTTTATGTTGTTATCTTAGTGTTAAAGTTAATGAATGAACTTAAAAACTTGGCAAAGAAATGTCCTATTGCTACATTATTGAAAGGTTATATATTATCAGTACGCACCTGTCTTAATTATAAAATAGATTATACCCTTTTGCTGACTCCTTTGTTTGTATCTATGTTATGTAGCCGTCCTCCTTTCCCTTCCAAATAAAGAACAACAAAAGGAAGCGTTTCGAATTTAAAAGATTAGATTGATTAGTGCAATACGTTTCCATTAACCACACATTAGTACTGGATTTTGTTTGATAATTTAACAATGGAAAGATCAGAAAGTCATAGCTGTAGTAGCATACATTATTTGACACCCAAGAATATTCCAACCAAATCATGGCTTCTTGCTGTTAATCTTGGACCTCTACATTCACTCACGATGAAGAAAGCCAATTCACAACTTTTGAAAAGAAAAATCTCAAGCCTTCACCGGCCGACATGGTCCAAATTTGCCAAAACCTGTCATCATGCGGATCCTCTATTGTTAAGTTAGTGTGGGGTAAATTAGTCAAAGATAGAACTATTAGAAAAAGGAAATTACCGTTAATAACATGTGAAGCCATAGAATTTTAACTCTTTCGAGCTTTGAATCAAACCTCATTAGCTTTGATGCTTATTTACAAAAACTGGAAAGAGCCTGATGGAGGCTTATAATTATAACGTTGTAACTAACGGGAGAGATTGGAAAGTCTAGCCTAACTCCTAACTTTAATTGATGATTGTTCTAATTGTAAAAAAAAAAACCCTCTCTTTTTTTTTGGGGGTTGCTTGACTGCCAAAACGTGAAAGCGAATGTCCTGCCTAATCTTTTAGGCCCTGTTTGGTTTGGGGGTTAGGGATGGAAGGGGATGGAACGTAACATAGTTCCATCGTTTGGTTGAGGGTTTCATAAT
>JAOSBP010000206.1:34075824-34093435 GCA_027563825.1 Erythroxylum mucronatum
AAATATTTAATATTTTAAAAACTTACGACAACGTTGCTCTTCGTTGTAAGGTACGTTGTCGTAAGGTTTTGATATATGAGATTATATTATATTATATTATATATATATTAAAAATAAAAAATTGTTTAATTTTTTAAAAACTTGGGAGGCCCAGTGCACCACTGGGCCCCGCATACCTCCGTCCTTGGTCATCATGATTCAAAATTAGAACATAAGAATTTTGTATTACATATTTTGAAACAAAAATTCTTTTTGTTATTCAATGATATTGCTAACGATAAGGATATCTATTTTTAAAATTTTGATATTTTAATTCACAATTTTAGAACCATATCAAAACTATTTCAACTCCATATTTTAACAACTAAACTCTTATCATGTTTCAGACAAAATCTAACATTAGCCTTCATTATTCATCATCATTAATTTAGGTTAATGTGATTTGACAAGTAGATTATTTAACTAATTTCTAGGAAATGTGGCTTTAACAATAAAAAATATATTTAGATAAAGAAACTAATATAATGTTATAAGCTAAGAAACCTGCCACCTAAAATTCCTATGAACAACCTCATATGCTCTCCATTAGTGTCATCCATTATATGGGTAACCAAAAGGTTGCTTATAGCTCTGGCAACCTGAGTAACGTTTGCCCATACCTTATAGAAGAAGAGAATAACTCAGTTAAGTCTTCCAGGTTGTTCTTCTTTTTAAAAACTTTTACAAACGAATATAATTTACTTATAGTTTTGAAGTTGGTAATAGGTTTTCAAATACAACCTTTACGAGGGATTATTATTGACAACAATAGGGAAAGTAATTGAGGGTACAAAGGTGAAGAGAGCAAAGAGGAGAAGAGAGGAAGAAAAAATACAAATTGATTGAGTGGATTAATTTTAGTAAGGATGAGTTTATTATAATTGTTTTTTTTATGATACTATATCAAGATGTTAAGCAGGAAAAAGGAAATTAAAATTATATTCTTTATGGAAGAAAATAACAAGAAAATTCATGCCTTAATTTTGCTACTGTTAGCAGTAATAGTACTAGTAGTGGTTTTGGTCTTAGTCTTAGAGATACCTAGGTTTCTTTATATGCTAAGGGTTTTTTTTTTCTCATTAAAATCTTGTGTCACATGTCCTATAAATTAATTATTTTGTTTTCAAACTACATCACTTAAGTTAAAGGTGGTCATTGACAAATGGTAACATTTGGTAATGTTTAATATGAAAGAGGAGTTTTAGGTATTAAAATTCTAAAAATAAGGTTCATAATAAATTTGATAATTCTCTAAAATTACCAATTAAAATGTCAATTTTTTACTAATTTCTCACATCATTCCACGTGATAATTTTTTAATGAATATTATATTAATTTATCAAATAATTACATCTCGCTATATTATTTAAGATGATGCTATTATTTATTTTCCATTAACATAAAGATAATATATAATTTAATAAGTTAGGTAATTTTTTATTTGAGTTACTTATCATGTAAAATGTCAGAGAAAAGAATATTATATGTAAGCTTATTGTTATAATTTTAATGAAAAGTAATGAAAGAGACATATAGTCTAAAATTATGAACACATAGTTGTGGTATTGAAAATTTAAAAATATATACATCCTCTATAATGGCCTAACTTATAAAGATAAACAACTAAATTTGTTCCATACAAAAGAAAAGAATGAGAAAAAAGCAAAAGAAATGTTGTAAGTCTTATCATAAATCTTAAGACTATATCAAGAGCTGGTGGTCTCAAATTTATTTTTATACTACTTTAATATTCATTTTTTTAATGAAAAGATCAAAAAGTTAAATAAAACTTAGAATCTAATATAAAGAAATTTTTTATAGTTCCTGATAACATATATATAAGTATACCTATATTTAGCAAAATTTGGCATAAGAGAAGAGTTAATTTCTTTGGATCTCCATATGATTTCAACAATTATCAAATGCCCCATTAAGATCTAAAAACTTTCTTTTCAGTTTCCATGTAAACTTTTAATAAATTATCGTTTTGCACTCCACTGTTAGCTCCCATTTACTAAGTTGATTATAATGCACTTAAAATGCACATCAATTCCTTTGTTCCAATTACAGTATTCCAACTCTGTTCCATTAAATCTCATCCATATATTTATATGGGGTCCACGTAAATGTGTGGATGAGATTTAATGAAACATGATAAGAACACCATAACTGAAACAGGAGATCTAATCCCCTTAAAATGATGCCACAAAAAGACCCTCGTCAAAGACAAACACTTATCATCTCATATCACTTTTGGAAAGGTGGCATCATTGCTCTCAAAGTTTGTAAGATAACTTGATTACATTATGGCCATCTAATTCTCCGATGGTGTCAATAATGTTGCCTCCTTCCTAATTGTTACTGTTTGAAAGCATTGAAGTTCAAAGACTACTGATTACTAAGTGGATCCTTTTAGTTACTTGAAATTAAAAGTTTAAAACCAATCCCAAAGCAGTGGTGAAACTCCCATTTTGTAAACTTGTTATAGTTATTGTATAATTAGTTTAATAAGGTGAAATAAGGTTAGCCTATTTATTTATAATTTCATATTAATAATGCATTACATGTGTAATTTTTCATATAATATTTAATTCACCTATTATTTTGTGTCATCTCAAAGTATTAATTTGGGGACAAAAGATCAAAGAATTACATGTTTAGTTTTTAATTTCAAATTTTGGGGTGGAAAATTAGGATAAGAAAGTATAAAAGGGAATGTATAAAGGCAAATTTGCCATTTTATTGAATATGAGTTAATATTAAACTATTGTTTAAATATGATTTCTTTTTATTATGGTTATCATTTTTTTCATCTTATGAAGTAGGAAATTTTTACAAAAGGAATGTGTAAATGAAATTTAATAATTTTTTTGAATATGATGAAAATGATCTTATTATTTAAATATGATTATTTTCTAATATGGTTATGGGGTTTGGAGTATTTGTTTGGTCTTATAAGGCGTGCACCATGTTGTTTTAATAGGTATCTAAATTTTGAATTTGAATTTGAAAAATAACTTCTAATATTTAGGGAAGATGATTGTAGAATTATATTTGATTTCTTCTATAGTAGTCTTTTTATGTTTGAACTAGATTACTATATGAGGGTGATGAGCATGATGCTTTTAGTTTAGAGTTATATCAAATTAATGTAATTGCTTTCATACTTAATAAAGAGAATCTATGTTATGGTATGACTTAAGAATATTAATGTATAAGTTCCCTCATAAATCTTTTGAAGATGGTCTCATACTAAAAATTGATGATGATGTTAGAAAGATGATTGAGCATATTAAAAAGAAAAAAGAAGTATATTGCAAGTTTAAGTAGATAGCGAAGTTAAGTTTGTCTGGTATAAGGGTTTATTTAGATGATTTCATATGAAAAGCTCACAATCACCAACAAAAGCATATAATGATGAATATATTAGTTTAGGGTAACAACACCTATAATAACTAATAATTGAAATAGTCTAATATATAATGAGAAAGAGGAAGATGATATATTATTTGGTAGTAGTAAGTTTTACTATAGTGAAGGGCCTAAAGATGATATATTTGATAGCGAAATTAAAATTTTAGGTCAATATATGCTTGAGTTTAATATTAATACATATGATATTGATTTAGGCAATAATGATGCTGAGGTTAATAATGATGAAATTGGAAGTATTAAAAGGAGTTCAAACAAGGATAGGAAGAAACTTGAGTATCCTTCTTTTAATGTTGCAACTAGTTTAGATTGTAAGATTTAACTGAAATAAATAATGATATTTTATTCATTTGAAACATTTTGGAAGGCACTAAAAACCTAAACAGATATGAAGGGTTTGATTACACAAACATTACGAATGAAAATAATAGTGTGAAAACTAAAACTAAGTGAAAAAAGAAACATGATTGGAGAAGTGCAAAAAGAAACATGATTGGAGAATTCTTGGTAACCCCACTTAACAAGAAGAAGCATTCCAAACCAAGATATGTCAAAGTAAGCGTAGTTGATTTAGAATATTTGATAAGGATAGTATATATTATGAATGGACTGCTAAGAATTATGTTAAGAATATTATAGACAGCCCTTTTGGATTTTTTTAGTTTGGAAGTCTAAATTATTACAACAAAAAATTTCTTATATCAAAACATATGGAGCCAACATGCATGCTTTACATCTTATAATAGATGACATTAATGTACATAACAACAACTAAGTTTCCATGTCTGATATATAGAATATAATCTTTCTACAATTTTGAATATTAATGAATTTTAATAAGATTAACATTATTTGACCTAACAACTTTATACATACATTATTATAATTTTTTTGAAACTAAATTGAAACAATATGATCATAGATTTTATTTTAGACATATATAAGTCAATTTACAAAAGCATATAAAACTAAATATTTTGTTAGATTTCATATGTGGGATGTTGCTTCTAAACATATAAAATAAAGTTTGAAAGACCAATAAGTAAGTTGGAGGCAATGCATAAGGAAAGTTATGCTTGGATAAAAAGAACTATATAAAGTAGTGTAGATATATCTTTTATATGAGTAAAGATTGGTTTGTTCTCTAATATTGTTGTTTAGTGCTTCAATGCATAATTAAAAAAGTCAAGGGATAAGCCTATATTTAACATGTTTGGAGATAATTCGAAAGACAATAATGAAAAAGTTTTACTAAAAGAAGCAAAGGATGGCTATATAATGGAAAATATGTCCTAATATACTGGAAAAGTAAAAAAAGAATAAACTAAAGTTGGGCACTATATGAGATACCACTATATTGTTGACTTAAGAAAGAGAAGTTACATATGTAAGAGATGAGATTAATCAGTATCCCATATGACCATGGCATTCCTAAAATTATTTGAGACAAAGGTAATTTTGAAGAGTCTATCTATAAATGCTTCTCCAAAGATTCATATATCAAATGCTAATAGAAAGACATCAATTTAACATTAGGTGAAACAAGTTTGGCCTACACTTAGGCAAAATTATGGTCACTTCATCAACCTTGTAGTGTTTAAAGCAACAGTAGGTGGATTAAAGAAGAAGATGATTAGAGAGACAAGAGGAAAAATAATGTTAAGTAAACCTATCAACAATGTATTAAATAAAAAAACTATAGATATAATGCTAGAGTTGTGAAATGTTATAGCCTTTTAGAATATTGGTAATTTGATAACAATTTTGTGATATCTTTATTATACTATTTACTAAATTAAGTAATTGCACAAATAGATGCTATCTTATTTTGGTTTTTATGTATTGCATAAACTTGAATTTTCAAAGGCTATGGCTTCCTAACAAATTTATGTGGCTTTTTAACAAAAGCAGGATATTGATGCAGTAACATCCCAATAATCTATTAGAAGTAGATATATTAAAAAGGCAAATAACAAGTGAGAGATATAACAATAGCGAAGGAATCAATTCAAAGGAAGAATAAGGGGCCGGAGGAAGGGAAAGGAAAAGCAATATCTCATGTCAAATTCCTTGACTAATAACTAGATCTAAAACTTTAAAAGGTACTCCTCCAAATAATAAAACTAGGAGTAAGGTAGAGTCAAAGATTTTTAAATCAATTGGGAGACCAAATTTTATATTTTCGATATAAGATTAGGGAAGATAATGGGCTAAGCTCCACTTAAGCTTAAGCCCTATTGAGCTTCAGATGATCTAAAACCTAAACCTATCCAGCTCTTACTTAACTCAATCCAATCTAAAGGTTCGACACCTCACTCTCATACCAATGTCAATCATCATCCTCTTCGATCAAAGATTCAATCAAGTTGTTAACATCTTTGATCTTACAATTCTTATCAGCTAATAAGGTAGGAACTAGAGGATCTATTAGCCAGCAGAACATATAACTGAAATAAATTTAGCGCTAGTAAATGGTCACCAAACAACACAACATTGGTCATGGAAGAGGAACAAAGAAGAGAAGAAGATTGAATAGACTAAAGAAAGAAATTGAAGTAGGCAAAGAATAAAGAGGAACAGAAAAGAAAAGGAAATTGAAGAGACCAAAAAAAATCACTTGAAGAGACTAAAGATTAAAGAGAAACAAAGAAGGCAAAAAGTTTGAGAAGGACAAAGAAAAACTAGAAGTGACCATATGCTAGAAAAATCAAAGAAATTGAAGCTCAAAACTAAGATTTTTTAAGTCAAATTTTGGACTAAGTCTAGATATGGAGTTCAAATTCAATCCTAAATTAGAACCTAAAAATTAAAAAAAAGGTTCAAACTCAATCTAAAATCCATTCAACTTATTGAACTTGGGCTATTTTTCAAAGACTATATAGGATTACATATAATTCTATGGTCCCAACTTATTTTGTTTCTTTTTTGTAAAAAAGATAAATTAAATATTTTTCATATCATATATATTATTAGATAATTGTTATTACTTGTATCTTCTTATTAATAACATATTTTCAAAAAAAGTAATTAATATTGATCTATTTTTTAATAATTTTTAAAAGGGGTACTATGGAAAAAGTTAAAAAGAAGTTTGAATCAAGATAACTAAAACTTATTAAGTATTAATGATATCAAATATATGTGAAAAGAAAATAACTTTTAATTTTAATTTTTAAATTTAATTTAACTTAAAATTCATATTTGACTACACATACATAAATAATTAACTTATTTATTATTTAATTAAAATTTTATAATAAGTTAAAATCTTGTTATAAAATAATTTGTATATATAATATTTAAAATTATTTGTCATACACTTGATTTATTTTGTTATGTCTACGAATTATTGGACCTGCTAATTTGATGTAAATTATGTTAATAATAGATAATAAATTATTATAAATAAAATAAAATAGTATATAATCATAGAATTAAGAATACTAATTATACATTATATAGATAATTATTTTAATTTAAATAAAATTTAAAATACATGAATAAAATTTAAAAAAAAGTTTAAAGCACGGAATTTAATTCTACTACTTCATACAACCTTTGGCTGAAACTTGATTTTCAAACTTTTTTTTTATCAATGCAAAATTATCAATAAGTAGGTAAACCCTTATCCATTGTTAAAGAATTAAATTGCAAGAGGACGATTTACAAAATCTCCATTACGTCTTAAAAGGAAAAGCAGGGCAAGACTTCCTTTCCGATGTCATACTCTGTGATGAACCGTTAGCTTATGTACCAAACTAGGGGACAAACCAAAGCCTGTACTTCTTTCCAATCTCTTAGAAAGCAAGAAAAGCTGTTGTATAGTTCATTATTTTGGTTCAAAGTTGTAAGAGTAGTTACGACATGAAAGAATATTTAACCAAACGAATCAAAAACTTTGATATATATCAGTATAGGTAGTTAGGGTCTTGTACGCCATCTTAGCTCATGCAATATGCTCCTGCCATCATTATAACATATAAATATTGTACCAAAACTTCTAACTCTGCAAACCCACTTAGCATATCACATTTGCATGCCAAATTATGTCCATTCATGGCAACCCTGTAAATGATCGAACGGTTCCAACATACTGTCAAACTATGTTTTAACAGATTGTGGTGTGCGCGCTACATGTACACAAGGCCAACCTTTTTGTTGCATCTTCAAAGAAAAAATTGAAAATTGTAAGCACCTTCTCTCTCTCCCTCCCTCTCTCTCATGCAAGCACTCTCATTCACCTACCAAAACAACGGCCAGAAGTTCATATATATATGAGTGTTGGCCCAAAGGGAGCCGATTGTTATTATATGGCTGAGCACTTGATTCTATAGTTTATGAAGTCCAAAAAGAAGATATAAACTTTTTGGATTGTGTTCAGGGAGTAACTGGGATGATAGTGCAGTTAACTATTGCTATCACCTGAAGTTTGTACCCATATCCTTAATTTTGTTTGCATCAGCTTCTCTTTTGTTTCTTTGTTCCGTTCATTTTTTTGTCTTTCTTGCTGTGTTGAATCGAAAGGGACAGCCACAAAGATTTTGGAACTCCCAAGATTAGTTCCAGCTTCCAAGTTTGTATCTTTCTCCAAGTAAATATTCTGTGATTGTACTAGTCAAAGTGAGTCTCTGTTATCTGTTTTGGTTTAACAGTTTGGGTGCTTTCCGATGGATAGTTATGTGCATGCTTATGTGTCTGTGTAAGCTACTTTAAAAGTTTTTACATGGATATCGAATTCCTTAATACGAAAAGGTTCCAACTTTGGACTGTATGTCTAATCAATCATTTTAGGTGACATCATGAATGTGGTGCAAAACTTCATGGAGAGACTGAGACCCATTGTGGGTTTGAAAGGTTGGGATTATTGTGTCGTTTGGAAGTTGGCAGATGATCAAAGGTTAGCAGGATATTTATTGAAATCATGTCCCTTTTTTTCCAGTCATTCACTTTCTCTCAAGTTTCACGCCTCCTGATTATCTTTTAATGATTTGTTGAGTTTCAGGTATCTTGAGTGGGTGGACTGTTGTTGTGGTGGGACAGAGGATGTAAAAACTGGTGGAGAAGAACTTCAGTTCCCTGTTTCTTCAGCCTTTCCTTGCCGGGATTTTACTCTTCAGCATCCCAGGACTAAATGTTGCGAACTGCTTGCCCAATTGCCTTCTTCAATGCCCCTTGAATCCGGGTAACACATCGTTTAATTATCAATCCTGTTTTTGCTCTTATTTCGTATAGATTATGGTCTACATTAGTACTTACATCAATTTAGTTCTTTAACAGGATTCATACTCAGGCCTTGATGTCAAACCAACCCAGATGGTTAAATTACTCTAATAGCGCAGAGCCAAATGCTCTTGATGTGAGTAATTTCGGTTCTTTAGACAATGTAACTACTTTCTCTCCATCACTCAGAAGAAATAGGCTATGTAATGAGCTAAGATTTTCTCTATTCATGCAGGAAACAACCGGAACAAGAGCTTTAATTCCATTTCCAGGAGGACTGGTAGAGCTGTTTGTTGCCAAACAAGTATGATATTCCTCTGGCACAGATTAATTTCTTTTACTTAGATACAAGTTTGCGTTGGAGTTACAGTCCCGCACTCCGACATACTGCATTATCAGCATACTGTTATATTTTCCTCACCGACGAAGTGACAGTGTCATTGTAACCATTCCTTTCACAGGTACCTGAAGATCAAAATGTCATAGACTTTGTAGCATCACAATGCAACTTTCTGATAGCGGACCATGAAGCCTCGGTAAATGCAACCAACATGGATTTCATTTTCTCTAGTGAGCATCAATCAAAGCCGTTTATGACTGACGATGGAGAACATAGGGATCGAATAAGCCACTTCCAGTCACCAGTGTCCCCAGCAACAGCATTGGAGAACTTGGATTATCCTTATGACGTTAATGGTGATCGAATTGGCATTTGCAATTCCTTAGGAACAGGATTGGAGAATTTGGACATGCAGTTTATGGAGTGCTTAGCAAGCAAACACCACCAGCAGCAAGGAAATGACAAGGACTCAATGAAACAGCTGGATAATGGGAGGTCAGATTCAATACCAGATTGCAGTGATCAGGATGATACTGAGGACGATGCTAAGTATCGAAGACGTACTGGTGAGAGGCCTCACTCCAAGAACCTTCACGCTGAGAGAAAGAGAAGGAAAAGGCTTAATGAGAGGCTTTATGATCTAAGAGCCCTGGTTCCAAACATTTCCAAGGTAGATATCATTCCTCTCCGAAGTCCAAACTAAAAACGGCACTCCTAATGACACTTTCAAGTTCATGCAACAAGTTTCAGAATGCTTTGGTGTACACAAAGTTTTATCTATTACCATATGAATTTACTGCTTTCTTTATCTTCATCTACTCTCCAGCTGAACAAGGCCGCCATTCTTGGAGATGCAATTGAGTTTGTGAAGGAGCTGGAAAAGCAAGCAAAAGAACTGCAAGATGAGCTGGATGAAGGTGTTAACAACAACCATCAGTACAATATCTCAGAAGTTTCGAACCAAAATGGAGGTAATATCTGTCCAAGATCTGATGTTGCAGTTAACGGGTTTCATCTTGGAGCTTCAAGCAGTAGTAATATTACTAAACTAAGTCAGGACTCTGAAACCACTCATGACAAGGGACAACAAATGGAGGTATGTTTATCTCTTTCCTTTTAAGCATATCTGGTATAACCATTTTTACTTCCTCTTTTAAGTGGAAATTGAAAACAAACCAAATGTAGCCACAAGTGGATGTAGCACAAATGGATGGAAATGAGTTCTTTGTTAAGGTCTTTTGTGAGCACAAACCTGGAGGATTTGCGAGATTGATGGAGGCTTTGGAGTCTTTGGGGCTAGAAGTTGCAAATGTTAACGTCACCAGCTTCCGAACCTTGGTATCCAACATTTTCATTGTCAAGGTGAGAATTTGAGCTTATGTCCTTTACATGAGAAGTATTAACAACAGATTTGAGCAACTAATTTAACTTGCCAAAATCACGAAGTAATGGTTTCTGTGTGGTGTTGGCTGGCAGAAAAGGGACAGCGAAATGGTTCAAGTTGATTATGTAAGGGACTCTTTGCTAGAGCTAACAAGAAATCATTCAGGTGGATGGCCTGAAATGGCTACAGCACCAGAAAATTGCAGTACCATGGACACCATGGACTATCAGCACCACATGCAAAATGGCCACGTCAGTTCCAATCACCGCCACCTTCATCACTTTCATAGTTGAAACCCGAAAAATTTGCTAACCTTTTTCTTTTCCAGTAGTTTTAAAAACGCTTGATACAATTGAGCTTTAAGGGATATATTTTCCATGTCTAATTACTGTATCTGTTGTTGATCCTTGTGCGCGTACTGCATCCTACGTTTGATTGCAGGCCAGATTGACATTGCTCATTTATTTAAACTAAGGAGAACAGAATTTCTTAAAAGAAAAAGATGAAAGATATTATGTATACTTGTTCACAAGACTTGAGAAAATGAGAGTAAACTCTAAATTCGACAAGTATATCATCAAATAAAATATTCAAAAGCATCTTTGGTGTGACCAAATCAATCACGTCCTTTTCTCCACACATATTGAAGGACCAACTGGTGGAAGCAATCATCAAAACAAAAACTCAAACTGAGAACTGTTGGTTATTGAACCACCGGATTCCCTCCTGTGGATCTACTCCTTCCATATGAATATAAGCATTCGCTTCCAAGGCTTGCAAAATTAGGCTATTGATGCAAAGTTGAAGGTTAGAAATTTTGGCAAGAAGTTAAAGAACGCTTTTGTTTCTTTTACGGCTACAAAAAATACATTGATTCTAGATCATTATTCTGTCTCTACTGTTGTTCTCTTCGGAAATAGCTTGCTGTTTTCATGACCAAAAGCTATCTCTAAGCTACCAAAGCTATGGCTAGACGGCTTAGTTCCTGTAAAACCAATATATTGTCAAGAAACTGTTTCACTTCACCTACCCCTTCATGTTTTGCATTGGTTTCCGGAAGAGCTAAGTTCTACATCAACCACACAGCTTAAACAAAAATCCAATTTCAACAAGAAAAGTAAAAAATCTCCATCTCTGATCAATGGCCAAAATCGGGCTATAGTTGGCAGGGGAAGTTGCTGCCGCATGTGTGATTGTAGAATTAGACCCTCCCACATTGATGACAAACCTCATCCCCCCAAGACAGTGTCCTTGAATGCTGCAAATGAACCAATACTTTCTTGCTTGCTTGAGCTCCACTTCATCTTCTCCACTCTCATACTTGGCCAGCACTCCTGTGCTTGCATTACATGACCGATATGTGCTTTCTGTTACCTCGTACACGTTGTGCTGCCCAATCAGATACTTGAAAACTGCACCAAGAAACACCAGAATGGAAGCTAATGAGAATCATACTTTATCCGAGATAGCGAAACAAACCCTCGTTCTTGTTTGCAGAAGATGGTCAACCCAGTCAATGTGATCAATGCAATTGTTCAAGCAAAATCATTGATGTTAAAAGGTCATAAAGAAGTCGGAATGAGAGGCCAAACTTACCGAGAACATCGCCGACGCTGAAGTTGTATTGACTTGACCATTTACCATAGTTTGTTCCCATGTCCCACTCTTCTTCACCACCAACTGTAAAGATTTTGGATGTAACACATGTTGAGAAGCACAAACTGATGGTTGCAAAGATAGTTAGGGAGCTGTAACCGCACTTGAATGTCTTGATCTCTCCCATTACTTTGGAAAAGTAATAAATGAGGTTGACTAATTTGATTTTAACGACTGCAGATATAAAGAACACAGATATCAAATATGCCAAGTCTGCAGGCTGTCTGAGTTTTCCAGCTTTTGTACCCTTTTCAGAACTTCAATTGGTATATAACTGAGGTTATAAGGAAACATAAGAATCAGATCATAAGAAATGACGCATATGTTGTATATTATGGACAAGTTGGACATGAAATCATGGCACTCGTATAATAACAAGAAACTTTTTTTGAACTCTATTGAAGAGCTCTAGTTTTTTACAATAATGTAGGGTTTGAAGTAGTCATAAAAATTAGGCCAGAAAAAAACTTGAGCGCCTGCCTGCTAGAAAAGGCTAAAATAACATAAGTAGTTGATAGTACCGCCATCGATGTCTACAGTCATTCTGTATTGTTTCCGACCAATCTTGATTGGCACGAACTGTCATTAAGATTGAAAGTATTTAAGGAAAAGAGTAGAGTTGACCGTAGACACAACTTCTATTCGCATCAGTGTTGATTACCAAAAACACAAAAACAATAACTAAGTTTTTGACCTTAATTCAAGTATCATGTAATACTTTTTTTAATGAATCATTAACTCAATGATCATTGTTTAACATTCTGAGATTGTTCTTTTTTTTTAAATACGAGATACAAACTTTTCCCTACTAGTTAGGAGAATCTTGAAGCAAATATGGGTGGCAGATGGGGCTGGCACTTATTGAGCAGTTGGCAGCAATTGATGATTTGATAATTTTACAGAAGATAATATGTATGCTTAGAACATAAGATACAACTTATGCTTCCAAGACAAGGAAACTGCTATGCTTTCCATGAAAGCCTGACCCTTCAACCATGTTTTGCACTATAGATTTGCTAATCAATTCCTGACTAAGATAAAGGTTCGCCTCTTTCAGAAATAACAAGACTAGATCAGACGTATGAAGCTCAAGCTCGCTTAAAGCGTGATAAAGCAGGATTGAATAAATTGGAGTCTGAATACCATTGAAATCTTGGACCTGGTAAATTAATATGATTTATTAGAAGAAATTTGTGAAGTTGAAATACTTCAAAATTGAATATAATAGCCTTGCTTTTATAATCTCCTCGACTCTCCAGAGCAATGGCATAAATAGTAAAATACTATAGTTTCTTGGGAAACATGTTTAGCAAAGTGATATAACAAGAAACCTAATTTACGATAACTATGCCTTCCGTCAGTATATTTACCGATGGTAGATAACATTTCCGTCGATATCTACACCGATGGAGTATCTCTTTTCGTCGATGAGTGTGGAAACGTATACCGACGGAATGGGATAAATCGTCATCAAACCTTTCCTTCTTTTTCCGACGGAAGTGTTATTTCGGTCGGCAAAACAATTACCATATATTGACGGTTCCGTTGGTAAGTGTAACTTCAGTTACTGACGATTCCGTCGGTAAGTGTAACTTCATTTACCGACAGAACCCTAATTCCGACGATAACGGTTGTCATTCATCAAAACTCAACTTACATTACTATTTACCAGTGCTACCGTACGCTTGCTTAGGAACCCTTTTTCCGCTAAATGCCATGTTGTATGCGAAATGTTTTTAAAATTTGGACGATGTAAAATTTGATTTTAATGTCAATAGCGATAAATAATTAGTATATATATGTAATTTGTTTAAACAGAAAATTAATTGATCATTTAGCATAAAAAGATTTCTTAGTTGAATAGAAACACATTAAATTATACAGAAATTGAATCCAAAGGAGTACAACAATCCTATTGTCCTGGTGAGTGCAGTTGGTTATCTGAGTCTGTACGACGCCCTGACAATCGCTCAATGTCATTTTGGAACTTATTTATGACCTCCATCAAGTTTGACACCGTTGTCTCAAGCTGAACAATATGTTGTGTTGTCTGTCGTCCACTTGATGTTGCTGTACTGGACATAGAAACTGCAACAAATGTCATTAAAATGTATGAAAATGCATTCTTGACATTGTGACTCCATAAACGAACATGAATTTCATTTTAATAACTGCTAAAGCTTGTCTTTAATCTTGCACCAAATGAATATACTGGAATGTGTGCAAGTTCCTACAACCAATAACAAATTCGTTGACAGGGTAGCAAGCCGGAAATATAACAAATAATTTGTCGTGGAATATTATAATCAATCATGGTCATTAACTGTATTGTATTAATTCAATCATCATTTAATACTAAGGAGCTCTTGTTTTAATTTAAAAATGGTGATGTCACATTTTACGCCGACCTTATTTAAATTTTGGCAGAGTTTCCCCTATAAAGTAGGCATCCCCCTTTTGGAAGAAGGGTCAATCATGCAACAAGAAATACACTTCTATATCGACCAGTAATCACAACTCATATTGGATCTACATATTATGTCTATTCGCAATTTAGACCACATTGACATGTCACGTATCAAGAATTAAGGATGTGATCATAACAAAGATCTAATGGGTTGATGGTGCAATTTATGTTATTTGTAAATGTTATGCTGTAAACTAGTATCATAAATATATGGTACTAGTTATTTTAAACCTTATGCAAAATATTGGGAACGAATCACATTTTTTACCTTAAATTTTAAATTTTATAAAAACCAGATAAGCATCTATGTAGCCAAAATTACACAGACGACATGTCAAGTATCGCGAGTTAATAGTGTCATGACATAAACTTCAAATGTTTTTGGGAATGAAATTGATGTCTTAGTATAGTGCACATGGATTCCATATTTCCGTGTCTATATAAGATATTGAATTATATCATTTACTTATAAAATACTTTAGTTTATTTGATAGTACCACGTATCAAATAATTTGTTTAATTGATAACTCTTTGATTCAATAATGTATTTATTGAAAAAGTTCTCTAAATCAAATTACTTGTTTGTTTGATTGACATATGTTCAAGTAATATGTTATTTAATGACTATCTTGTTCATATAATTTATTTATTTAAGCATTTATCATAATGCTTTATCTTTTGAATTGATTTCAAGAAAGAGTCTTAAAAAATAAGAAGGCTAGAAGTAATATATATTTCTTGAGGACTTATATGTTGACTGCCTATGTTATAATTAATGAACAATTACATTTGAATTATAAACATTCCACTTGTAAAGAACTGTTCATTTGGATATCACATGCTGTCTACAGAGGGGAATTATTAATAATGATATGGAATGCTCATCAGTAAGAACAACTTACTTGGTGGTAATACTTTTCTTAGTAAAGTATAAAAGAATGGAAGTGTTTACAAGCATATTTTATGGTAGTTTACCATTCAACATTGTTAGGATAATCATATCCTATAATGCAAGGGATTAGTATCTTTTATATTTAATACATTATCAAAAAAAATTTAGTTGATTTAAGTTTATAGGTAGTATTTCTTTAAGGAAATGCATAGTTATTTCAATTCTTTATTGTTTTATATGTATGTGTTGTAATACCTGTGATGTCAATAAACAAGTATGTCTAAATATAATGATTAGTTATTAATCAATTATTATATGGATGATAATTAGAAACTTTATGACTTTTGATTCGATAGGTAATTAAGAAAACAATTAAAGTTTTTATTCAAAAATTGCATAAAATTAATTAAAGATAACAAAGTTTGGATAATAAATGTGTCGTTGTGAAAACGTTCGGATAATAAATGTGTCGTTGTGAAAACTATGTGTTTGAAAAAAATAACTATTGCATCCATGGATATTTTCATGGAATTCAATAGAGGTAAGGATTTGAGTGGCGATAATTTTGAAATTTAGAGTATGAAAATTAAATACGTATCGGAAGAAAGAAAGAGATTCTTGACTCACTAAATAAAATCATAAAAGTACTAAAGGAGGACACTATGACTCAACATGATAATATAGAAAAAAATGTGAGGCGTATGATTTATGTAAAAAGGAGAACTCGTTAGCTTGGCACAACATATAAATGATGATGTTATATGGAGTTTAGTATGTATGACTATATCTATGATATATGGTCTATAATGGTGGCATCCTAGTGACCAAATTATGATCACTCAACTATTAAATTTGACATATATAAAATAAAAAATAAAGAATAAAGGAAAAGAAGATATCGAGGCATTCAATAGAGAGGCATTATAAGATAATGTCAAATATAGTTAGTAAGCTGAGGGATGTTGATCATATCTGTTAAGTCAATTATAATGCATTTAAATTGGACTTAATGTTTATTGAATTGTAAAATTTATGTTCATAAATTAATGGAATTAATTGTTAAATGTTCATAGGTGGTTGTTAATACCAAAAAGACGAAAAAAGATCAAAAAGAGGAAAAATATGGCAAGAAGTTCGAAAATTCTAGTTTGGCCGAAATTCAAAGATTAGGCGCGGGCACGCCTAAAGTCAGAATCCCAAATATGCAAAATTTCCAGAATCCATCTCCAATTAGAAGACAACCATCCAAGATCTGCGGGACTTCTTTTCAAGATGTTTCCCACCAAAATTAAAAGACCAATCAATTTGGATCAAGTCAAATCAAGATAAAGAAGAGATTTAAGTCAAAGAGGAAGCTTTTGGGTGATTGTCGTATATGAAGGGGTTGAGGGTTTGCAAGAAGGATCATCGTTTTATTCTCTTTTCTTAGAATAGGCTTTAGAATAGGGTAGATTAGAGGTTGCCGCACGTTTCTTTTATTCTGGCTTTTCTTCATTACACCAACAGTACCATCGCATCTTCTATTCTCCTAGGCTGCCGAAACCTTTTGCTCTTCTTGCTTTTACACATCATCGCATATTCTTATTCCAGCAATTGCCGCACACGTCTTCTCCTTGTTTACATTATTGAACCGTATATCATCTTTTCCTTGTTCTGCCGCTGGTCCATCCACGTTGTTGAAGTTCTCCTCAGCGTTATTCACATAATCTTCTCATCCTTGTTGCCGCAAATTGACTCTTCTCATATCATCTCCCTGGGCTGCCGCAATTGCATTTAATTAGCTTTTATGATTTGATTTTTTTACACATTCCAATTAGTTCATTCATAGATTTAGGAACTTTTAGTTAATTTAATTTTTTAATTTTCTTGTTTTCAATTTTTGCAGATTTCAATTAGGGATTTTATTATTTTCAATAAAAACAAGTTATGGACACGATTCTTTTTATTATTTCTTTTGATTTCAATTTAAGTATGAGTAGTTAATTTTCTTATCTTGGTTAGGGATCCATGTTCCATGTAATAATTATGAGATTTTCTGGATATTTTTCATATTATTAATGAACATTGGATAATTTCAGATCTATATTTTTAATTGGATTTGTTGGTTTCTAGGAGCGCTACTAGGAATTAATTAATTCAACTGCTAGGTTAACAAAATCTGACGTTCAATTTTGGTAACCA